>BTPG01000006.1:157229494-157441994 GCA_036245525.1 Semisulcospira habei
CATCTTCAGCAAGTAATTCGTATACAGGATTTTCGAAAAGCAAATGACATTCCTAGACTGATCGCTTGACACGCCTTCTTCAGGCCACGATCCACCGTGCGACAGTGCGGGACGGTCGGCCGCCTGATCGGATGTCTGACGGGATGGAACGCTCCACATTCCCGCATTGCATGACCCGCAGATGGCCACAGCCTGCGGTCAACAGATAAAACTCAAAGAACTTACTTTCAAGTATAACTTGGTACATTATCAGGAACTGAGCTTGAGTGGATTTCAGCCCCAGATTCCTCATTCGTTGGTCCCTGTACTGTTTCAGCAAACAGTCCCACAAAACACTATGATCATGGTATTATTCAATCAGAGCCGATGTTTGCTCACGCGAAATCTCATCTTTTTTTTTTCTTTCTTTTTTGTTTTATCTGCGAAGGAAGGAAGAAAGGGGTGTGCGCGAAACTCGCAATGTGATTGGTCATCTATCTGATGCCAGCCGTCTGACACTGCGGGATAAAAAGTAGCGCCTGCCGAACTTCGTCCCGCAGCCCGCACGATCCGATCGTAACGTCGAAAATCTGATGGTTGCCCTGGAAAACCATCAGATCGTGCACAGTCGTACGGCACGAACTGTGGATCGTGGCCTGAAATCCCCCCTCACCCCCTCCCATCCCCCTCCCTCGATGTTTGATTTATTGGCCACTGGAAGAAGGTCTAGCGTCGGGGAGGCCTTTTGGGTTGATGGGCATTTCCGGGGGCAAACGATGTGGATCATGATGTATTAATGTAATGTATTATTCCCTTCCTGCCCTCGCTTATATTCATGGCAGTCAGCAACACGCGTTTGCAAATGTAAAAATAAATAAATAAACAAACAAACAAACAAACAAACAAACAAACAAACAAACAAACAAACAAAACCAAAAAAAAAAGTCAGTCCATTTTTGTGAATAGCGAGATTTTCTTTGTATTATAATGAAATCTCGCTTTTCACAACAAATAGTCTTTACTTTCTTTTGCCTTCCTTGGGCAGAGGGAATCCCTTCGAATGTTTCAGGAATATCATTTCTAGCCGCTGGCATTGAGGTAGTTCAATGTTAAACAAACAATTGTGCTGATGACCAGCTGCTGTTCTGTCATTAGTAGGGAATGTATAGGCCTTTATGTGTCGAATTTCATTTGCGTTGTATAATAACCCGAAACAGCTGCGTTACTCGTAACTGTGTAGCTCTCTCTCTCTCTCTCTCTCTCTCTCTCTCTCTCTCTCTGTGTGTGCATCACACGACAAGAACGAATCATTAACCTGTCCAAAAACACAAGGCCTCATTACAGTAACCGGAAAATAACAAAACAGTTGGTCGAATTACACTTACACAGATTCAATAGAGTACCTCTGAATTAAATTTAAAACTCCGAAATTATCCACAAAAAGTGCCTCAGGTTTACAAACCGGAAGTTCTCATTTTAACTTTCAGCAGGATCTAATTCGATCCCAACAAGCAAAAGACGGTCGGGCAGACGTCGGCCGCAGTGGGTCGTGCGCAGGCCCACTGCTGCGGACGTTGGCCCAAGGACCTCTGCTAACTGGTTTAGCGCATCTTTAGCCAGGCGCCTAGTAACAACGCGGATTCAAGGGCAGAGTTATTTTCGAATCGGTAATGAAACTTTTACTCCCCTGTTGATTTTCTGGCCCCAAGCACAAATATAGCCTATCATGGGTGTTGGACAGACCCGTTGACAGGAAGTCTTTACCACATGACGCGTAAATGAAAAATAAAAAGTGCAAGTGGACCAAAATACCGCAGACGTCAGCAAACATCCTGAAATAGCTGACGGTTGCTACAATATCTGGTTGACGCTCTAGCTTCCCACAGTTTAACTCCGAGTCAGGCGGCCAAAAATGTGTGTCGTGGCTTGTAATTTTGGACCTTACGGCCAATAGCCGTAAGGTCCAAAATTACAAGCCAGCCATCACACATTCAGTCAATGGACACACTTCTGTTTTCAAAGCATGCAAGGCCATGACCTCGGACAAAAAATCATGAACTGGAGGCACATCTAGAGTTGATCTCGGCAAGCACATGTTAATAAACCTTTGCAAGCAGCAGGGACTGGTGAGCCTCTACGTGTTGTCAGGGCTCATGTAAATCTGTGTCCGTGCCGTGACGAGGAGTTTACTAACCGGAAGTTCTCATTTTAACTTTCAGCAGGATCTAAGTCGATCATAACAAGCTGGACCAAAGTATTTCGTCTCAGTCGTGAGTCGATGCCATAAATCTGCCTATTTGATTAGTAAATTATAATTGAATAAAAGGGACTTTACATCACATTACCTGCATTGTGAATGTCCCTTTTTAAGCACAAAGGCACAGTTTCAACTTGACAGTACCACAGGATCGAAACTGTCATCTAAAGACACCAGTTCAGGAGATACAACGACTCTGCAGGTTCAAATGGTTGTGCCACAACAGCTTGACACGAACCCATTCACTGCCGAGAAAAACTGAACACCAACCAAATGCAAGAGGCATTGATCATCATGAGCCCCCGCAGTTGCGGGTGCCCATGGGGATCTATGCCTGTCCCTGAAACTCCTTTGCATCCATGTGGCCTGGAGGGCTGGGGATCTTTGAGGATGAATTTGCATAGATCTCAAAAGCACAATCTGCGTCCACTGGCGGTACAATGGGTTAAAGCGCTGATCTATTCAGGCACCTTAACTCATTCAGCCCGGCGCACGTAATTCCCAAATTTTGGAGGCCTCATCTAACGACTATGCACCAGTTGCAGGAGAAGGATTGACCATGATAATTCAAGGGCAGTGCCAGATCAGCTTGGCGCCGACAGGCGCCAAGCCGATCTGGCACAGCCCTTGAATTATCATGGTCGACCCATCTCCTGCTGTAGTGCGTCAGGGCTGAATGAGTTAAATGTCAGTCTTTTGTTCTCCTCCTGCAGGTGTATTAGGTCTGAATGAGATTATAAATCCACTCTCTTTCTCTTTCGTGCCTGTATTGGCTTGCCTAACTTTCTTACCGGGCTTATATCAATTCTTTTACAACAGCAAAGGGCAATGACACTATTTCTTGTGGTTGCGTGTTGGTTTTGTTGCTGCTGCTGTTGTTGCTGCTACTGCTGCTACTGTTGTTGTTTGGCGTTGGTGGCTGTGGATTCTGCATGTAACCACTTTATGTCTATCGTATTTTCAATACGGTAGACTTTGAAATGGGGCTGGGTCGGAGCGCATTCCGGAGCATGCACGTGACGTTTTTGGCGTGCGGCGCAAACATTTTGTCCATAAAAAGGTATCTCGGTTTTTTTTCTATTTTTTTTTATAATTTAAGATGCTCATTGGCGAGAAAATGGCCGTTTCACAATAACCGGTTGATCCACACTGGAGTCCGTAATTTTTCTTACGTTTACCAGATATTTTGCCTATAACTAGATAAAAGGGAGATATTGAATGAGTTCGTTAACCAGCATTGTACCTCTAGAACTTTTTGAGTGATACTTATTTTTTTTAAAAATATATTTTCACGTTTGGAGGATTAATTTCACGAATTATATGGGTTAATTTTAAAACAATTGAATCCTTTTTACGATAAAACAATCTTCTCATTAATAATCGCATGATTTTTCGTATATGGTGTTTACATAAGCCTACAGTTTGTCTTGGCTGTCGGGTACGATTAGGTCAATTGTGACCTGTATGCCCTAGGTGTGAAAATCAGACAATGTTCTGTACCACTTTTTAGGAGTCATTTGTAAAACAGCTAACATAACTTTAATTTTTCTTTTACGAAAAAACCCAACTATCTTCTCATGATTTTTCATGAACAGTGTTTGCATAAGCCTGCTGTTTGTCCCGGCCCTGGGGTAGGATTAGATTAAATTGTGACCTGTAAGCCCTAGGTGTGAAAATCAGCAAGAAAATTGCAAAGTTGATTCTCTGATACGTCAATTATTAGTACTGCGATAAGTGACGTATAACATCGAGTCGTCACTATAAACACGGCGTCGTGGGACTAATGATGGATGCCATGACGTGAGCTTGAAGTGACGTCATTTCGCTGCTCGTGCTATTCTTTTTCTTCAAAATAGCTATGCTACGTCAGACCACGGAGCTTACGAATGGCGGGAATCGCCGTGTGTCCGTCTTTATTTCTGTGTGCCAGTGTGTGTGGATCAGAAGGTGGGTTAGAGTAGAAGGAGATGGATTTCTGTCGCTACACGAGCCCACAGAGCGTACTAATGGCGGGAAGCGTCGTGTGTCCGTCTTTATTTGTGTTCGCCGACGTGTGTGTGTTGATCAGAGATTGGCTTAGAGAGGAGGGAATGAGTCACCATAATAAGCCTAAAAATATGAACAACCCTAGATAAACGTATCAGAGCTCCAAACAATACGGTAGAGTTTGGGATGAAATCCTCATCTTTTTTAATGGTAGAATCACACTCGTTTAAATCTCGACTTTAACTCATTCAGCCCCGACAGACTACAGCAAGACACGATTCGAGCATGATAGTTCAAGGATGGTACCAGAATAGCTTGGCGCCCATAGGCGCCAAGCTATTCTGGCACCGCCCTTGAACTAACATGCTCGATCTGCCTCTAGAATTGTAATACATTCCTTCAGATGGCAGCTTCAAAATTTGGGGATTTCGGTCCTGGGGCAGAATGTGTTAATTATGATCTTAACCCAAGAAGACAAATTTCTCCCTTTGCGACAACTGTTGCGTTTTGCTTTACCAGTCATCTAGGAGAAATCTGAGCTCATTGATTAAATAGCACCAGTGATGACACATAGATATGCACAAAATACAAAAATGATGAAACTCATGACATCTTAGAGAACAATATATACAAGTTACAGGATTATTTTAAGCGCGCAATGATCTTTAGTTTGGAAGAAAATAATCACTGGATAAGTGCGTAGAGTTTAATAGCATGTCCAGAAAAAACAACAACAAAATAAAAAAAACCTAGCACTCTGAAAAAAAAAGGTCTCATGGGCCTACGTGTTTCGTTGAGGTCAGCGGCCTGCCGCTGAAACCAAATCTTTCCGGCGACAGCAATAGATTTTCCATCAGATGATCTGTAAGAGATATAAATAATCATGAGCCCCCACGATTAGTGACGACACATGGACATGCGCAAAATACAAAACTGATGAAACCCGTGACATCTTAGAGAACAATATACAATTTACAAGACAATTTGCACCTGTGTTCTGCATACAATCAAACCCATGAAGTGCACGATGATAACATTAAAAAGGAAATAAGAAACCCGTCAACGCCATGAGCGCAGTCCAGTCACGTTTGTTTTGACAACATGTTAACCCGCTCAGTGCCGAGAAAAGTGAACCCCACTCAACTGTGGCAAGAGGCACAGAACCTCATGAGCCCCCGCAGGTGCGGGGGCTCATGAGGTTCTATGCCTCTTGTTGGATTTATTTTTGACGTATCTGTGTTTCTTGGGTGAATCATCCCAATGGGGTTATCTGTTACCGAATTTGCCATTACTTTTGAAACAGAACTGTCACTTAACCCTAAAAGCCCCGGGACCCTGTAGCAGGAGATGGATTGATCATGATAATTCAAGGGTAGTGCCAGATGAGCTTGGCGCCTGAAGGCGCCAAGCTCATCTGACACTATCCTTGAATTATCAACATGATCAATCCATCTCCTACAACTGGTACATAGTCATTAGACAACACCTCCAAAATTTGAGAAATGGGACCTTGGGGCTAAAAGGGTTAAAAATTACGGGCAGTGTGGTTCTACCCTGTAAAAGCAAAAGTCCACTTTTGTGAAAAGCGAGGTTTTCATTGTTTTACAATGAAAATCTCATTTTTCACCACAAAAAAAAAAAGACTTACTTGGCAGCCGCTTTTCAAACATCATGCATTTTGTTTTCCAAAGAACAGACTCTGACGTGCGTTGATCCCACCAAGGACTTTATATAGAATCCGTGGTGCGCAATGAAAACACGTCAGAGATTGTCTAAGAAAACGATGGACTTAATATGCTGATGCCCAAAAATCAGAGTCCATTATTTTGTACTTCATAATGTATGAGTATTTTGATACAAGAAACAACAGGGGCGTGTGATTACCTGCGCATGAAGGCATTTTATAGTAAGTGAAAGATGTAGATGGCGGCATAAAACAACGTCGGGAGACTACGGTCAAAAGGGTGTGTTAACCTCAACGACAATGACGACGATGATAATGATGATGATAATGGTGATGATAATAACAATAATAATAACAGTAATATTGATGGTGACGATAACAACAACAACAGCTACAACAACAACAACAACAGTCTACTACTAATATTACTACTATACTGACGAGCAAAAGAAATGCGACATTTTTAGAACAAAGACAATTATTGTCTTTGTTTAGAATCACCGGAAACACTGCGCGTCATAGAGCGCCACGCGTTAGCTTCTACGGTGATCTTTGGTTTATGATAAAAGCCAGTTATGTAAACAAAGTGTAATCAATTAATATGAACATCATAGATATTGAAACCGCATTGTTGACACATTGAGCGCATGTTCAACGTATTCGAAATTAATGCAAACCAGTGAACTCTTTTCAGCTCACGCGTAGGAATAATAGGCTAACGCGGATTCGTCTGCAGCGCAAACAAGTCATCTCGGACTCATTGTCGACAGCCTACGCAGTACTATTAACCAATCAGAAAATTGTGCACGGAGTTGCTGCGAGGCAGTCATCATGGCTGCGCCTTGTGCAATTCACTTTCAAAACATAGATTTGGATGAAATTACTAAGCCTTTTAGCGATATTACGTGGGCTAGAGTTATAGAATTTTCCAGGGAATGGATAACTATAGACTGTGACTGTGAGGAACAGAATGTTTGTAAGGATTTTCTGAATTGGATTGAGCTAGGACACGGTGCATTAGATTCTAACTTCCACAGGTTTTGCTATCAACGCTTAACCAACAAAACGAAACTTGAGCGAGCGAGCAAGAAACGTGCTTCTTCATCTTCACCAGGAACAAGTTCTACAGCAAAGCAAAGGAGAATAATTACAAGAGGTAGTTCTGACTTTAACTTTGCGCAGACTCCACGCACAAATACGAATGTATTACCGGCTGTGTGTATTATCTGTCAGCGTAACAGAAGCAAACGGAGTACAAGTGGGGCGTGGATCAGAGAGAAGCTTGTGACGTGTGAAACCGATGGACACAAATTACTGAAGAAAATCAATGAAAACCAGGATGAAAAAATTCTTCATCACATAAGGACAGTAGGAGATCTTGTTTCTGCCGAGGTGTGTTACCACAAGAGTTGCTACAGTAAACACACTCGAGACAAGAAAAGTTCTACCAAGTCAGGTGAAGAAGACGCAGCTGACCTTGTATTTGAAGATTTCTGCACAGAAGTAATTGCCGGTAAACTGTACAATGACCAAGATGCACTGTCTGTGAATGAACTGTATGAACTGTACCACTCAATAGCATATGAAAAGTACAATACAACACTGCCTACCAGCAAGCAGACTCTGAGAACCAAACTTGTAACTCGGTTTCCAGGATTGAAATTCCTCAAGCAGAACCAAAGGAACAAAAGTCACCTTGTTTACTTTGAAGAGACAGCACTCACAAAGAGCACACCATATGATGACAGTGACGACAGTGAATTATTTGAACCAGACCCGGATTGTGCAGCTGAAGTCTGTGCTGACCATGCCCGAAAAGATATATACATTACAGGACTATTTCTTAAGAATGTGCTCAGAGAGCATTCCTTCAGTCTATCAGAGACCTGACCACCCTACGCAACAGACCTTTCTGAAGACACCGCTCAACAGTCTGTGCCAGCTGACCTATTCAACTTGTTGGCTTACATCACAGGACTTGCGACTGAACCAGCATGCGAGGGCAAAGCTGAGATTGGAGATGCATCTCTTGCTAAAAAGCTTCTCTCTATTTGCCAAGATGTTGTGTTCCTTGCATCAAAAGGAAAAAACGCCTACCCCTAAGCATGTTGCACTCGCCATGACGGTTAGGCACTGGACTGGGTCAGCAAGACTCATTGAACTTCTCAATGGTTTAGGTCATACAGTGTCAAACAGTTATGTGCTGGACCATGACACCTCGTTGGCCAACAAGCAACTTGAACGTGGTTCTTTGACACCTGCAGGTTTCAACAAGAACACTTTCACAAACCTGGTGTTCGACAACAGTGACTTTCAAGAAGAGACACTGTCCGGAAAAGGAACTACGCACTGCACTTCAGGTAAAAATGTAGATTATATACTGTTTGTAAAAATGTATGTATATATATATATATATATATATATATATATATATATAATATATATATATATATATATATATATATATATATATATATATATATATAATATATATATATATATATATATATATATATATATATATAATGTTTGTAAAAATGATGATATATATATGTAAGTGACAGTGGAGCTCTTTTAACATAAAATCATTGGGGACATTTTATTTTGTGCTGAGTGCTTTTTGTGTGTGTGTGTGTTTTACTTTTAACCATAAATGAATGGGGAAAAAAACCCCAGTTGAGGCTAGAATTTTACTTTATAAGTTCTTGTGCAAAGTAAACTCCACTGTAATGTTTTTCCAATATGTTCCCTTTATCAGTTTAGGTCTATTAATATTACTTATAACTATTGTTTAAAAAAAGGTATCTAAGCAAAACATTTCTTTATTTAAACTTTGGAAGGGTGTTTTTATAATAGGTTACGGCTCCTTTTTTTTATCTACTTATTCTTTTATGTCAAATTGTAATTGATATTATGGATGACTGTAAATGTAATTGATACTGAATCATGTAGCTTTGTTTTTAATTATTTGATGCTAATATTTCTTTTTATCATGTCTCCCTACTCAAGAGCTGTAGTGTTACAAGAATAAACTAAGTCTTTTGAAACTGTCAGGTATCATTATTCAACGTCAAGAGGTTGCCGAGACACTTATGTCAGTGTCAGGCATCAACACTGACACCTCTCTCACTAATGCCAGTGATGGGAAGAAGACTGCAAAGCCAAGGGGCACCAAGATAGCCACACCTGACTGCAACCTCCCTCTGTGCGTTCAACCAAAAAGGAAAGGCCCAGCTACCCCAGCCCACATCATTGATACTTCTGCAGAAAATCGGAAGATCATTATGGTGAGTTTAAGTTATGTAATGAACTGACTCTCTATTTCTTATGTAACACAACATGCTCTCCTGATAATAACATGAAATGAAGTATGTGTAAGACAGTCACTGTCAGTCAGTCCATCTCGCTCTTCCTCTCTCTTTTCCCCTCTCTCTCATTCATTCTCTCTCTCTCTCTCTCTCTCTCTCTCTCTCTCTCTCTCTCTCTCTCTCCTCTCTCTCTCTCTCTCTCTCTCTCTCTCTCAAGTGAATTTTACCACCAAGTTATTATTGCTTGGGCAGTTAGTTTTGTGTGATATATTATTAGTGGAATATTATAAACACTTAACACGCTTTCTACATGATGTTCAGTTAAAGATACAAGTACTGCGGTTTTTATTGGTAATATATATATGTAATATGCTATATAATTGTTGTGCTGCAGGCTCCAGCGATGACTCTTGACCAGCTGTTCTGCCTATCCAAGCTTCCTGAGGTGCAAGGTCGTACCTTGCCAAGTTGGACTGGCTTCAACGTTGCTCTCCAGGAAGGTCAAGTGCCACCTGTGTGTAAGGTGAGAACTTTTTATAATTAAAGTTATTTTTTTGTCCCATCACCAATGACATTTTGTGTGTGTGTGTGTAATTTGTCGTCCTTTATTTATTTTTATTTAGATTTTTTTTGTCCTTTCTTTTATTGTTTAACAAAATCATTTATTTGATTTCATTTCATTTCATTTTTAAGTTTAAGTTGTTTTAAATTATTTTGGTTTTTATTTCTGTTTGTCTGTTATTTTATTTATTATGATTTAAAAAGAATTCATTTATTATTTTATTGTATTTTAGCTATTTTAGTTTTATTAATTTTACTGAATCATATTTTACTTTATATTAGTTTAGTTTATATGTTTTGTTTTGTTTAATTATCTTAATTTATATTTTGTTTCATTTATTTTACTTGATTTTATTACCTCATCACAACTTGTCCATTGTAGTTAAATTATTTGAAGATGTTTTTTTCTTCTTCTTTAGGTAGGCTATTTGCCAATCATAGACAGCAGCCCAACCAACATGTCGACTGTCCTGCTGATTCTCCAGCGTGGCATCCAGATTGCTGATGAGCTTGGTCTACAACGGATTGTGCTTGTTTTTGATCAAGCCATCTATGCAAAGGCACAAACCATCAGGTGGCAACACCCAGTCTTCAAAGACAGGCTTATACTGAGGCTTGGAGAGTTCCACACGTCCATGTCCTTCTTGTCAATGTTGGGAAAGCGGTTTGAAAACAGTGGCATCAGAGATGTTATCCTTGATGCAGGCATTGTTGCAGAAGGCTCCATTGCTGGGGTTTTGTCTGGAACCTTCTACAACAGAAGTATCCGAGTATACAAACTGCTTGCAGAGGCTTTCGTTCGTCTACAGTGGAAAGGCTTCCTTGACTCTCTGGATCCCACAGAACAGGCTACAGCTCTTCAGTTTGCAAATGATCTGAATGAGGCATTTCCTTTTGCCTTTGAAGAAATCGGAAGAAAGGAATATGGATTCAAGCTTCTCAGCAAGTTTGAAGACCACAGAGTGCAGCATTCTGCAGAGAATCCGAATTACAAGTTTTGGGACTCTTTTGTCAGGCTTATTCATCTGATTCAGGTTTTCATCCGCGCCACAAGAGAAGGTTCCTTCGAGCTTCATTTGGCAAGCATTCGTGAAATGCTTCCTTGGTACTTTGCATACGACAGGCAGAATTATGCAAGGTTCTTGTCGGTGTACTGGTTCGAGATGAAAGAACTCGAGGAAGCACACCCTGATGTGTATGCAGCTTTCTGTGATGGGAACTTCGTCGTACAGCGACAAGCAGATCAACCCTTTTCACAGTCAGCGTGTGATCTTGTCATAGAACAGACTTTGAACAAGGAAAGCAAAACTGGAGGTAAAATGATTTTTTTCACTCATTCTCATTTGTTAGTGTTTTACTTTTGTAAATTGTTTTCGATTGATTGCAATATATTCAATTCAATCTGAAGAAAGTCTTTTTGCTATAGTTGTTTCATGTGCATAATTATGTATTTATTCTCAGGGGTGGGAATAGGTAGGAGCAAGAAAAGAGGATATTTTTAAGAAATGTCTCAAAAACTGCATCAAAAGAATAAAAACATTTCAAAATTTTTCAAAAATACACTGAAGCCAACAAAGTTTTGACTAGAAAAAAGAGGAAATCAGCTGAAAAGAGGAGAATTCCCAAACATAATTCTCCATACCCAAAATAATTAAATGAAAGTGCATTTTTTAACCTTCGGATCTTCAGGTGGATTGGTTGGCTTCACAAGGAACAAGGGAGCGGTGCATCGTTGGCTTCTTTCACGGCTACCGCGGGCTGCCATTGCAACTGCCTGCTGTAAGATGGCTGGCAAAGTGACCAAGGGACAGGGACACAAGGATTTGGATGTTTCCAGGATGGAGATTGACGAGGCAGATGTGTGCAAACTTGTGACAGCCATCACTGAGATGACCAACCCATTTCAGTCAACTCATCCAATGCTGATCAACATTTCTACAGGTATCTGGTTTATTTTATTCATTTTACATGTATTTTATTTATACAGACAAAAACACTATTAAAAATGTAAGGAAATAAAGCAAGTTAATTCATTTTCTATCTACATACAAATTCATATATATTTTAGTCATTTTTATCCAAAGCTTGACACAGGTAGATAAATTTTACAATATATACTTTTAGGTGCTGTGGCTGATGGAGAATTAATAGACGATCTTCAGTTTGCGGAAGAGAAGGGCGAAGCAGCCTGCAATACGTTTCTACAGGAAAGGCTGCAGAATGCGGAACGAGACCTTTTTGATCCGATTTCCCGACAAGGTCTGAAAACCTTTGAAGTTCAACGTCCCAAGAAACCTCGTCAGAAACAGCAGCTAGCATCATTGAAGAAGAACCAGACCCTGACAACAAGGATCTTGCTGGCATCACGGGTTAGAGACATCAGCCTTCGATATGTGATGAAGTACAGCTTCAGTGATGTACCCCATGCTCTATTCAATGATGATGGAACGATGGCTAAAACTGACAAGTCCAAACTTGCTTCAGCCCTCTTGAAGTTAGATGGAGCGGCACCAGAAGGTGTTATCACTGCTGATGCTACTATCATTGATGGCATGGCCCTCATCCACCAGCAGACTTACATCCCTCGGACCTTCGGTGAATTGGCTGCAAAACTCCTGAAGCAAGTTATTGCCATTGGTCATGGGTTTCATTCAAACCGAGTCGACTTTGTTGCAGACCGCTACCCACAACACAGCATCAAAGACCAAGAGCGTGAGAAACGGTCTGCCAAGGAAGCCAGAAACATCTGCATCACACGGCCATCACAGGTTATTCCAGTGCCATTCAGTCGCTTTCTTGCTTCTGGACAGAGCAAGGAAAGTTTGATACAGTTTATCAGTCATGAATGGAGGCATCATCATGCCAGCATCCCTCCACATCTCTCTATCTTCATCACCAGTGGAATGATTTGCCATGAAATTTCTTGTGGAGACAGGGGAGAAGAAGTAGCAAGTCTAGAAGCTGATCACGAAGAGGCTGACACCCGGTTGCTTCTCCATGCCAAACATGCTGCTGCTTCAAGCAGGTCTGTCATCATCAAGACCCCGGACACGGATGTGCTCATACTAGCTGTGGCTTGTGCATCTGAAGTGGGAGTGCCTCTGTTTCTTTGCATGGGGTCGTCTTCAGTTGTGAAATATGTTGATGCAACAACACTCAGAGCCACTCTTGGAGACAGCCTTTCCAGTGCACTTGTTGGGCTACATTGCTTCACTGGTTGCGACAGCGTTAGCGCTTTCAAAAACAAAGGAAAGATAAAGGCCCTCAACCTTGTGGAAAAGAGTAGACCACTGCAACAGATCTTTGGGGATCTAGGCTCAACATGGGCACCTTCAAAACAACTGGAAGACAAACTTGAAGAATTTGTGTGCCAGCTGTATGGAGAAAGCCATTGTACAGACATAGATGAAGCACGATACAGTCTTTTCTGTCGAGACCTTCGTGCTGAGCACAGTCTCCCCCCAACAAAGGATTGCCTTCGACTACACACCCAGAGAGCAAACTACCAGGCAGCCATACACAAGAAGTGCTTGCTGAAGGACATCCAAGCTCCATCACCTCAGGACCATGGCTGGACAGTAAAGGATGATATTCTCATCATGCGATGTCATTGCCTTCAGCACCAGATGACATCCTCCTGCAGGTGACCTGCAAATGTGCAAAGAGAACTTGTCAGTCAGCACAGTGTTCATGTTATGCTGCTGGACTTCCTTGCACTGAGTTGTGTAAATGTGCCAATTGTGCAAACTTTGTTGCACAAGCAGATGCTGGCCTTGATTTGTCAGACACCGACTATGACGCTGACAGTGACACTGACATTGAGTGAATGATGCGATGTTCAGTCAGAGATTTGTGAGAAGCCATCAGTGGTATTCTTTGAAAATTGTATAAGGTGCATCTTCTCATCACCATCAATAAGACATTATTTCATGGTCCACTAGTGACAGAGTGAACAATTGGATACTATTTTTGCTGGATATCAATTATTATACATTCAGACAAAGGGATCCCTCACCCTCCTCAATATCATGCAAAGAAGGTAAGAGCGGCTTGTATTCTTAATTTTTTTCAAGATCTCTCTGTGAATTACTGAATATCAGGTTTGTGCTGCGCAGCGTTCTGGTTTGGTTCAGCATACTATAAGTCATATGACCGATTGAACAAGAAATAGATCGGTCATTTTGAATGTCTATCAGTCTCCGTTTTTCAAACGTGGGGGTGGGTACAGTCATTTTCCACGCTCGCCTAACAGCACCAGTTCCTCCGTTTTTCTAACAGTGGGGAGGGGAGGTGGGGGGGGGGGGAGAGGGGGGGGGGGGGGCGAAGGCGAGGCTAAATACGCCTCTCTTCTTCCTACTGGAAAAAAAAAACCTGCTTACTATGACCGACTCGTCCCAAAAACAATCGGTCCCATGACCGACCACCTCTGAAGTCTATCGGTCATTTCAAGATTTTATGCGTCAATGACCGATGACCGACGTCAAACCTGAACGCTGGCCTGTGTGTCTGTAAATAGCAATGAGTGACTGATAAGTCGCCGCCACTTTATAAACAACCCTTTCTGAATTGATTTACGTTAAATATAATGTTTGGTTTTACTTTGTATTTTTGTTACTGAGCGGAATTATATTGGACTTGCTGTATACTAGTTAAGGGCACAGAGTAGTGTTACTAACACTGTTAGTCATTGACTATATATATATATTCAAAGCTATATCTTTAGTGGTACATGAATGTGTACATGATATGGTATTGCATTGAGAAAGATGTGGATTATGTGTACATGAACGTTAGAGTATGAGAATGTGTCAAGCGCAAAGAGCATGGTTTTTCAAGTTTGATGTTGCGCTATATAAATGTTCGTTTATTATTATTATTATTATTATTATTATTATTATTATTATTATTATTATTATTATTATTATTATTATTATTATTGACTGTCATTGTCATGGACTTCCTTCTGCAGATCCCCGGTACTGGTTTTATTTGTCTTCCTGTACACACTAGTGAAAAGAAATTCTGTTGTCTGAGAAACAGGATAGAGTTGTCTGCTGTTTTGGGATCGGCACGAGGGGGGGGGCGGAGGGGGGGGGGGGTGGGGGGGGGGGGAGGAATTGTATGCTTCATCAGTTAGGTTTACTACTTGCTGCAAATTATACATGAATGCAAAATTATTATTAATATTTTTTTTTTGGTTTTTGTTTTGTTTTGTGTTCTTTAGTTGACTTCTGAATGTAGTCTATTTGGCCCAAAGTGGGAATAATTTCAACGCGTAATTACAATAACAAGGATATGGTGTACAAGTGGCAACAATTGAGTTTATGGCTGTCCTACCTTAGTACTATCATCCAGTGCAGTCAGATTTTAGCTGGCTCATACAATGCACGGAAATTATTTTCTGGGCCCTTTAGAGACGAACGAGTTATGGTCTATCAGTATATATGGCATCTTCACTTGGACAAATGTAGATACTGATGAGCAAAAGAAATGCGACATTTGTGGAATCATCGGCAACACTATAGTGTGTCCGATGATTCCCAAATCTCGCATTTCTTTTGCTCGTCAGTATAATACTACTACTACTACTGCTACTACTACTAACCATCGAGATAGCCATTTTCACCCAGATTCATACGCTTGACAAAGACAAAAAGACTGGAAAAGACAACAGTGAGCGTGAAATATGACGACATGACAGCTACTAAATAATAATAATTAATAATTACGGTATTTATAATGCGCACACGCATGCGCACGCTTTAGACAATGACTCACGTAACACAAATGGTGAAAATACATTACGACGGTCAGCTTGGGGTGGGGAGTGTGGTGATATAGTGCTAGAACTGTTGAAAGAGGTGAGTTTTTTGCTACAAGAAAAGACATTAACTCATTTGAGACGAACGGCATCCGGACACGCGGCTCATCCGGATGCCGTTCGTCTTGAATGAGTTAAGTTAACGTTTGCGGAAAGGGAAATTTGCATTGTAATGCCATGCAAATCCTGCTTTTATCAACAACAGCACCATCAACAACAACAACAACAAAGTCGACTTACTGTCTTGTTTCTTCACAGGGCAGACATTATCGAACCCCCCATACAAAGACTTCATTATATAGTGACATTTTTAGGTTGCAGCGGCACATGAAAATTATGCCTCGTGCAGATAGGTTTGCCTAACCCCTTCACTGCCAGTGATCTGGAATTGCGTGTCTCAGCGAAACCACTGCACGTTGATCGACATTCGCGTGAAAAACGCAGATGTAAATGTGACCACAAAATAGGCTCAAAGAAGAACACAGGACTAACACAAGAGACATAACCCTCATGAGCCCCCGCAACTGCGGGGGCTCATGAGGGTTTATGTCTCTTGTAGCTGGGTAGCGTTTGCCTTGCCCAGCCAGTTTTAAGGACAGTTGCTGAATATGAGCCAATATATATTGAAATGCAAAGTATATATCTGCGCACTTAAATATATATATATATATATATATATATATATATATATATATATATATATATATATATATATATATATATATATATATATATATATATATATATATAAGTGCGTATTTAAGTGCGTTTCTACTTCTCCAATAGTTGTATGCAAACCACGGTGAGGAAATGAAACTCATCGATTGAGTTTCATATATATACGTGTTTTACATTTGAAATTGGGAAGGCAAAATTTACGTGTGTCAGAGGAAGAGCGGAGGGTGCGAGATGGAGGAAAGAGTTGAAGCACATGCAGGACAGTTTATACAGAATGAGTTCTTGTACGGGCAACCAATGGAGTTTTTCAAGCGCGGGGCGGATATAGTCACGCTTACGCAAGCGCAGAACTAAACGGGCAGTAGGCTACTGTTTTGCACTCTCTGCAGTTTATCTAGTTGTGTTTTAGGCAGGGCAGAAAAGAGGTCGAGCCATATCTTCCTGTGGTGTGTTGCGGGCAGAATGAGTTAAAGTGTGCGACCAGTACGAAGTTTTAGCGGGCAGTGCGATCTTTTAGCTTGCGGGACGAAGTCCCAAAATCAGACCGATTCCGTCTAATGTGTTCTGTCAATGCAGAATAATATGTACTTTGTACCGCTCGCTTCTCCGTCGTGACACGGGTGTTAGGGCATGGCAATACATCCTATCCATAACATCGGCGATTGGGTCGTCACAGACCGTGTATAATTAGCTCGGCGCCAGGATAGTCGAGTTTTATTCATGAAACGCAAATCCTCGGACAGGCTATGGTTGATTTCACTCATTAACTGCCAGTGGACATAAGATAATATAATGAAATGATGAAATTATGAAAATTCAAGCTGTATGATTGTAAAGTAGAGGCGGCAAGAGACATAGAACCTCATGAGCCCCCGCCGTTGCGGGGGCTCATGAGGTTCTGTGTCTCTTGCAGTTTGGTGGTGTAAACGGACCATTTTGTCAGCTGTCAAGAGGATAAAATTATGTCACTTGCACGTAGCACCTTGGCGAAGCTACATCAAGCTGGAAATATAGCTATGAAATTGATAAACCTATGCCTGTTATTATTATTATTACAATTTATTTTATTGTTTGAAAGAGATCTGAGAACAGCCCTGCCCTGTGGCAAAAGACAGCAAGTCCATTTTTGGTGAAAAGTGAAATTTTCATTCTAATGCATTGAAAATCTTGCTTTTCTCTAAATGGACTTGATGCCTTTTGCTTTCACAGCGCGGAGCCCTTGGAACTAGAAAGACTTCCCTGACCGCGGTCATTGTATCGATCGATGCCCAACTCTAATAAGCTCAGCCACATGTATCGGCAACCTGTAGGAGTCACTTGTCCCTGACGGAGATCGTTGTATAAGAATTTTCGTAGACAAAAACCTTTGTCAAGCGCGACTAACTCGTGTGCGAAATGCTGAGAACTCTAGCAAAACGTCAGTACCTGGCGATGCAAGAGATACGAATGAAACGTCATAATACCATTAACCCATTCAGCCCTGACGCACTACAGCAGGAGATGGGTCGATCATGAGAATTCAAGGGTAGTGCCAGATTAGCTTGGCGGCTTGGCGCCTGTCGGCGCCAAGCTAATCTGGCACTGTCCTTGAATTATCATGATCGATCCATCTCCTGCAAATGGTGCATAGTCATTAGATGACGCCTCCAAAATTTCGGAAATACGGCCTTGGGACTGAATGAGTTAAACACAAGCACGCACGCACGCGAAAGGAAAAGCACAGGCGCGCATGCACGCACGCACGCACACACACACACACACACACACACACACACACACACACACACACGCACTAACAATACCATACGCGCATACATCTATCACACGCAAGCAAACGAAATCGATCCGACCAAAGAGGATCAAATATCGTGTTATAAGGTGTTCCTAGAAAGACAAAAACAACACTCCAGATCTACACACACAGAGACACACAAATGCTTCTCTAATTCCCTGCAGCATGGGAGCTGGGGTGTGGCGTGGCGTGCTGTTTTGTATTATGTTCTCGTCGCCATCCGAGGATCAATGCCTGAGGAACCACTACAACTTAAGGACGAAGACGTCAAAGTGTGCTTGTCTGTGATTTTGGACAATTGTACTTTCAGCGTCAAATTATCCCACGTTTTCAAAGGAATATTCACAAAAGTGGTTTCGGCAAGAGGCATTGATCCTCATCAGGGCTAACGAGGATATAAAGGCTACCTCTTGCATTTGAGCGATATTGAATTCTTCGTTTTTCTCCGCAGTGAGCACGCGCGAAACATCCTGTTAAAACAGGACCAATTACTTGCTGAGGAAGGGTGGGGTGGGTGTGAGGGGGCCGGGGGGAGTGGGTGGGTGGGTGGGGGGTGGGGTTACCATCACGGATTCACGACAATAATTTTTGCGATTCACGGATCACGAATAATAAAAAACACAACAGCATCAACGTTTCACGTTTCACGATGGATAGGAATGATGAAGAGAGAGGGTACCGTTTTCATAACCTCTTTCACTGGCTAAAATGTCTAACAACGGGATGAGGGTGAGGGCGGCGGGGAGGGGGTAAGTTAACATGTGTGTGAGTGTGTGAGGGAGAGGAGGGTGGTGGTGGTGGTGGTGGTGGGGGGGGGGTGTGCACAGCGTTCACAGCAGCATTGTACAACTAGCCGGAAAATCGATCAACCGGAATAAATAAAGTTTTTGGACTTGACTTGACTTGGGGTGTGGGGTGGTGGAGAACAGATTAAAATTTACATTCCGACAACAGACTGTCACATTTCACGAAACAGCCAGGGTTGACATGAATCTGAGCAAAAACGACTCAAATGTTGCAACAACAGAAAAGAGACATTATATAAATATATTTGAAGCTTGCATTTTGTGAAGACGGGTGGCACTCGCACAACACTGAGAAGTACCCGATGAACGTCTGCTCCAGAGAAACAACTTTGTACAGAAAATGGATTTTAAAGAAACGCATAGATATTCATGAGACCCATCATTACGCGGGGCTCATGGCAGATCTTAACCCTTCGCGTGTCATAGCGGTTTTGTCAAAAACCGCTAATGACACGCAAAGGGTTAAACCCGAAAAGCTGAGAATTACCGGATGTGCGCGTCACCATTCACAGTATGCAAAATGACCACGGGCAAACGTCGGTCTTGTGGCTGCCAGCGGGCAAGGACTGGCTGCTTTGCTCTCTGGATGCCATTTTTAGAAAAAAAATATCCGCGCCCTGTATCTTATTACTTTGCATTAAAGCAGGCAATCGGCCCAGGAGAAAAATAACATGATCCGATTACGATTGGAAGGGAAATCTGGTATGTATTGTCTGCATGCAAACCCAAGCGCGCAAAAGTAATAGGGCCGACACTGCCCGCGGCTGAACCGCGCGCATCTGTGCGCGGGTCAGCAGCGGCCGGTACCGGCCCAGAGGCTTTAATATGCTTACCGAGTCAAAGTGCTCAACGCCACTTTGAGGTAGAAGTTGCAACACCTTGCTCACTCTGAGAAACACGTCTGGTGATTTTGCTGCTGCCTCTGTGCTCAGTTTGACAGATACAATGCTCGTTAAAACTCGCATTTTGTCTGCCCACCTGAGAACTCTTGATTTATTGTGCGTCGCGGGCGGGCATTCATATAATTCAGTAGTGAGGTTTCGTTTGAGACAAACGACTACCAGCAAACGAACGGGAGTACAGCCGCGCTTGATAACCAGCTTGCGCCATAAGCATAGACTACGACACTCCAAACATACACAAGAAGCATAGATCCTCATGAGCCCGAAGCACAGACAACACTCCAAACATCGCCACGAGGCACATATCCTCATAAGCCCGAAGATGTTCGGAGTGTTGTCTATGCTTATGATCCAACCAGATTGACCCATTTAGCCCCAAAGGCCACATTTCCTAAATTTTGAAGGTGTCACTTAACGATTATGTACCAGTTTCAGGAGATGGATAGACCTGAAAGGCGCCAAGCTAATCTGGCACTACCCTTGAATTATCATGGTCCATTCATCTCCTGCTGCAGGGTGTTGGGGCTAAATGGGTTAAGTGCCGTCGTGACTTCGTTCTCGCTCGTTGATCGTGGCAGTGGTTCAACGCTAACGATACCTCACTAACTCATTCGAGACGTGCCGCCTCCGGATACGCGGCTTATGCCGCGTATCCGGAGGCGGCACGTCTCGAATAAGTTAATCTCTGTGTAAATGGAGGCACATCAGAATTAAGACCTGCGTTGGATACATTTACGTGTACATATCGTTGTTGCCAACTCATTCGAGACGTACAGCACGATGTCACCCTTTAACTGCCGAGGAGAACTGAACAGGGCACAACTGCAAGAAACATAGATCCTCATGAGCCTCCGAAGTTGCGGGGACTCATGAGGATCCATGCCTCTTGCGGACGACCACTTGGATGCCTTGGACACTTGGGCGTTGATTCAACAGCGAATTCAATCTGCGCGTGCTGGCAGTGAAAGGGTTACGTTATTTTCTCCAAGCAGACAATTAGTTCTGTCCTTGCAGTTCGCACCCTTCAAAATTGTGTTTTGTTTAGTCCTGACCATTCCACATAACGTTGTCTTCTGTCACGGATCGGCCACGAAAGCGCATGGGTACCGCGTGGTCGCCGTTACCGATCACTATCCTTCTAGGGCAGTAATATTAACTCATTCAGCCCGACGGCGGTATTTTCCCCGATCACTTATGTGCCAGCGGGACGTAAAGCTGGAATAAACGAACGAACGAACGGCGGTATTTCCCTAATTTTGGAGGCGTCATCTAATGACTATGCACCAGTTGCAGCAGATGAATCGACCATGATAATTCAAGGGTAGTGCCAGATTAGCTTGGCGCCGACAGGCGCCAAGCTAATCTGCCACTACCCTTGAATTATCATGGTCCACCCATCTCCTGCTGTAGTGCGCCAGGGCTGAATGGGTTAACCCGCTCACTGCCAGTGTTTTTGGAATCTTCGTTAATTCGACACCAAAGAGCCACAGCTAATAAGGCAAATGGATACAAAGCAGCGTCAGCAAGAGGCATTGATCCTCATGAGCCCCCGCAACTGCGGGGGCTCATAGAGATCTATGTGTCTTGCTGTTGGGTGGTGTTTATTTCTTCTCGGCCTTAAAGGTGCCGATAGAAATAATTGCTGGGTTTGATGATCCAGAGCGCAATACATTCGAACTGAAGGAATTGTCTCCAACATTTCGGGGCTGGAGACAAGCAAGAGCACGTCTGTGCCAGTAGCCTGTCTCCCGTCTCATCAATATTATCAAGGGAAGTGATCCGATTTTATATAAACCTGAAACCATACAGAATCTGTGCGGTATACTGACGTTAGTATATACTGTGTATTGAAAACCATAATTTGAAGACACGTGAACAGGGAATAATGTTTAACTGATTCTACCCCATCACCGAAACCCTTAAATTTTGCCCTTGCCCTCTGAAGACTGCATTGCAGTGCAGGACACAGATCGGCCATGATAGTTCAAGGGTGATGCCAGAACAGGGAATAATGTTTAACTGATTCTACCCCATCACCGAAATCCTTAAATTTTGCCCTTGCCCTCTGAAGACTGCATTGCAGTGCAGGTCACAGATCGGCCATGATAGTTCAAGGGTGATGCCAGAATAGCTTGGCGCCCATAGGCGCCAAGCTATTCTGGCATCGCCCTTGAACTATCATGGTCGATCCTTATCTTCCTGTGGTGTGTTTGGGGTAGAATGAGTTAATACAGTTGTTTTGAAATGGTGACGATTCTACATTCGGCTATAGTTGCAGTCGTCGCAGTTCTGTTGTTGGTTGTCATGAAGCTAAACTTCTGGCCTGCTTTTCTTCCATACACAAACAAGAGAAAGGCAAAATTATAATATATAATATAATACTCTTTAATATGCAATCTAAAAAATAGACAATTCTGAAGAATAAAAAACACAAATTATGCAATAATTACCATACAGCACAAACAAAAAGAAACACCTGTAATGTTCCATCACAAAACAATATATTATTATACAGTTGCCATCTTCCCTTGAAATTTCACTTTGTTGGTATATGTTGTATGAATACACTCGACACCAAACGTTAAAAGTATAATCGTGGCTACAGCGAGTCTTTGAATAAGACACATGTGTGGTTCTTTCTCAGCGTACCTCTGAATAGGCACATGTGTGGTCGCTTAACAGTCGGACACGCTTGCGGCTATTTTTCTGCGTGTTTTTAAATCATGACACACGCACCGTGTGCCAGTGTTTAGTGTCTTGAATATGACACATTAGTACTATTATTTGATGTGTCTTTCAGTTAAGCTCGCAAGTGGCTGTTTTTTCCAGTGTATTTCAATCAGGCGCACCTTGCGCTGTTTTCAGTGCGTCTTTGAATCAGGATACAACATACGGCTTTTTCAGTGTCTTGAATCTGACATGTTTATGAAAGTTTTATAATGTTTCATTGAAATACTTTTTTTTCTGCGCCGCAAACAGGTTTAATGATCGAAAAGACAAAAGAGGTACGATCTATTATTTCGCTCACGTTTGAAAGATTGACACAATCATGGTTTAGCACATTGATACAAACATTTTTTCAAAGCTCTTAGACACCCGCTCCCCCCTCCCCCGGGACAAATAATAGAACCGATATGAATTCTGTGAGACAGTATGTATTTAAAACTTAAAATCAAGTAAAATTCAGTTTTAACAGATTTTTCAATTGTAAAATTTTTCAATTGTAAGTTCAGTTTTAACAGATTTTTCAATTGTAAAATTTTTCAATTGTAAGTTCAGTTTTAACAGATTTTTCAATTGTAAGTGAATTCAAGTTTAGAGAATAAAAAAGGTTTGTGTGACCAAAACTGTAAGTAACTAATAGGCAATCGCCTTGAGACAATAACAGTTGCCATGATAAACAACCAGTGATTTCAGTGGGTATCTTAAAGGCATAATCCAATACTGAACTTTGTCGGAAAATGTCTGTTGTAGTCGCCGTCGATACTTACGAATCTTTCCAACACTAGCTTTAATATTTTAGAAAATAATATGAAAACCGGATTAACACAGAGCATACATATAAACGTGTACACATTTGATCTCCAATAAAACATCCTGAATAATAGTAATAATAAAAAATTAGCAATAACACCACCACTTTTTTTGTAAAATGAATTATGCTTAATTTTTGTTTCCTCCCCCTTTACCCCCAAATACTCTTACCACATTGTCGTAATCGTTTGGCGCAGGATTTTCACAATGTGACATTTTCATATTCTGATGGGACTACAGACTGAGCCCGTAGACGCGTCAAGCGTTGGTAGATCTATACAGTATGTACGTTAAGGGAATTCACTCAACGCTGAACAAACGAAGAATTAGGTTTCTTGACCCGTGGCGCCAAATCGCCAGCACCTGACACATACAGTTCAGAAAGTGCATGTCCCTCGAAGCACCAAGTGCATCACGCTCCATATCCCTTTAACCCTTTGGCTGTCGGCAGCGCTTTCTGTCGCGATGATTCCCGCAGGAATCATCGCGACAGAAAGCGCTCCCGAGAGCCAATCGGTTAAAGGGGGTGGGGGATGCTTTGAATCAAACATCTCCTAAGTGGAAAAAAGAAATGTTTGCAAAAGATACTGGTGACATTATGTGTATGGGTCTTTTCGTTTACTACCTTAGATCTTTGTTCAGCTGACGTCGTTATGAATAGATAGGGACGTCAGCCAGCCTATCGTCTCCCATTTACTGAGGCTTTTTGAAAAAAGGAGCCATTCTGAAAACAAAAAGGTACTGTTCACGTCGTATGGAAGAAAGAAAGAGTTTTTAAGGTCCGCAGGGCGGCAGTTATGTAAGTGAATACGTATCCTGAATCCTGATAAAACACCTTTCGCGACCAGTAACAAAAAAGTCATTAAGTACTGCCTCTCTGAGGAAGGAGCGTCTAGTACTCGATGCTTTGTATTTCTCGTGGGCTGTCGCTCTGGTGCCGTTAAGAATTAACTCATTCCAGACGTGCCGCCTCCGGATACGCGGCATAAGCCGCGTATCCGGAGGTGGCACGTCTCGAATGAGTTAAGGTGTCATGATCTAACTCTTCGTTTGTTCAGCGGTAGGTGGTTCCACTTAAAATGCACGTAAACCGTATTCTGAAGGAAGACGTTTTAGGCAAAATACAGTTTTGATTCCTTGGCTTCTCGTCATCACAAAGGCACAGTAGTGTTTCACTGCAGCGTTACACAACAGCATAGGTGTCTCTGTGAGAAAACCATTGCTTTGTTGCAAGGGTTTTCTCACAGAGACACGTATGCTTTAACCCCGTTGTACACGCAGCCACCGGAACTGTTTATCATACTGGTGGTTGCATGTACAAGAGGATTAAAATGAATTTTGATTCATAATTAAATAAATAAACGGATCACGGAAAAGGAATGAATACACATAAAATAAGCTGAAACGTAAACTCAAAAGCCAAAGGAGAAAACAACACAACGTACTAACTAAGCAGCACACAAGCAAGTAAAGAAAATAAAAACCAAAAAGCAAAAAAATAAGAAAAAGGCAAAAAACGAACAATCCCTGCAGTACAAAGCGCTTATAACAACGCACATCGCTGCAATAACTACACTTAAGAGTGACGGATTACAGATAAAATCACGGTGGCCTATTAATAAACACACTTACGCTTACGGGTATTGGGTTACAATCCTAAAATTATTAACCGCTATTAAAACTTGTGGTCGCAGTGACTCACGAAAATATATACCTCTGCATGAAAATGAAACCTAGGGACTAGCATCCGCTTTGAAAACTAAAATTAGCATCTGCTCAGAAAACAATTTGCATTTTCCGATCACACCGAAAAGCCAAAATACTGGCTCATTTACTGCCAAGGACAGTAATAACGTTTTCGAAACCAGGACGACAAACTCAACGCCAAATGATACCATCCGTCCACAGAAAGAGGAATAAACAAGTAAGTAAGTAATAAATGAATTGATAAAAAATACCATTAAAAAACAAAATACCCCCCCCCCAAAAAAAAAAAAAAACAACAACAAAAAAAAAAACGCAAAAAACAAACAAACAAACAAACAAAACAAAAAAAAACAAAAAAAAAAAAAAAAAAAACAAAAAAAAAAAAAAAACACCACTTAAAGCCTAAACGCATCAGTTCAAAGACGAATACATTATCTACAAAGGGCTATGAACATTACTTCACGAACCCCCTCATCTGCGGAGCCTCACTAAGTTCGTTGCCTCTTGCAGTCAGGCTGTGTTTACATCATATCGACAGTAAATGAGTCAGCATATTATGAATTCAAAGTGGCTAGCCCTAGTGAAACTTGTGGGAAGATAATGTTTTAAATCATACAATTCCGATGCAATCGCAAAGTACAGTATATAAGTATAATCGAAATATCACGTGCATACACAATATCATATATATTCAAGCACAAGATGACAAATCAGAGTATTGATATGAAAGCACTAGAAGCGACAAGACAGGTCATTTATAGATAGGTAAATTAGATCATCATACATGTATCACTGCATTAAGATATTTCTTAAATTACAGTTTTCACAGCAAGAATAGTTCAGAGAAGAAAAAAAAACTAAACTCTTTTAAACTCAATACAACCAACGAAAACAAAAGAACAATTCATCACAACAACAAAAAAAAGAAAATAAATGGACAATATCAGAGATGTGTGTGAGACTCGCTATATAAAATATAACCCCTTCACTGCCGGCGTGTAGAAGTTATGTCCCCTAAACCACCGCACATTCGAAAGTTCCGTCAACACTCCATGAGGCACCCAGATATGAATTAGTCCGGCAAGAGACAATGATCAGTCATGAGCCCCCGCCATTGCGGGGGCTCATGAGGATCATTGTCTCTTGCACTTGGGTGTTGAAGATTGCGTTACGGCAGTGAAGAGGTTAATGTTGCGTGAATAATTGTTGCGCGCTGTATGCGTGTCTACTTTCGAGGATATGCGATACATAGCGGGTACAAACAGCGACAGGTGTGCAGGGGCCAGTTGCATGAGCGAGCTTAGTCCTGCACCAGCCACTAAGCAAGGTGCGCCGCTATAGCGGCGCACCTTGCTTAGTGGCTGGTGCAGGACTAAGCTCGTTCACGCAACTGGCCCCTGGTCTACAGACCTGATACATGGGGAAAAGATAGTTTAAATGGGTTATTATTTAGTTGTCATGTTACAGACAAAGTGGTGAGGTTAGTGCCATTCAAACAAGAGCTAACTCGGAAGTTAAAATAATTCTGACGTCTGGTTAAACAAACAAAAAAATGCAATCACAAGATATTGTACTGCGTATTAATAATGCATACAAGACAATGCATACAAACACTAAATTTACACAGACTGATTTGAAGAGGGGGAACAAATCGCACTTATTAACGCAAAGTTTGATGTTTTAACCCTTTCAATGCCAACGGCCTGAAATACACTGCAACACAGACAGACGAGATGAACCCTGAAACAATAGATGGTTTCGTTCAATTTCCAAAGCAGTCGCAGATTCAACGCAGGGAGCTCACAGACTCATTAATTTTAACTCATTCAAGGAGCCCGCAACAATAGCTGCGGAAAAGTCGTATAGCGTTGCCGGCGGTAACGCGGGTATTGATGTGTGGCGCAGCTATTGGTGTGGGTCCCCTTGAATGAGTTAAGCAGAGATTCTCATTTTTTAATTTTTATTTATTTATTTATTTATTTGGCAGTTGTTTTTCACAATGCCCTGGCACTGAAAAGATTAAATATTTAAAATATCACGACATAGGAGCGTTAACTCAGTTTGGAAAAGAAATCAAAATTTTGGGAAAAAAAAGAAGACGATTCAAAACGATTCATGACCCTGGGAAATTTAAAGTTGCATAGATGTGCTTGTTTGCACCAAAATAAGCTGTATGGTTTAATTTGCCTATAATTATTTACAGCAGAAAGCGAATATGAACTGCGCATTTTTAAAAGAACACTCGGTGAAAAAAAAAGTCTGTCCCATCAGAGACTACTTCCCGAGTGAGTCATAAAGGAAAAACGGTAGAAGAGGTTCATTCAAGCGCAACATGTGCAGAAAGGCACAGGGGCCAGTCGCATGAGCGAGCTTAGTCCTGCACCAGCCACTAAGCAAGGTGCGCCGCTATAGCGGCGCACCTTGCTTAGTGGCTGGTGCAGGACTAAGCTCGCTCATGCAACTGACCTCAGGTGCATACGTCAGCGTAGTCCTGCGCTAGACACTAAGCAAGGTGCTCCGCTATAGCGAAACAACTTGGATAGTGGCTGGCGCAGGACTAACCTCACTCATGCAACTGACCCCAGACTCTTTCACTACACTGAACTTACTCCAAGTAAGTCAGGCACATATCCATAGTCAATAACACTATCCCCCCGGGCCGACATCGACCATCGCTGGCCCGCGCACTGCTGTGTGCTGTGCAGCGACGGTCGAAGTGGGCCCGGGAACTGCCCACTCACTGGGACCCTGTCATGTTCATCATGGGATATGGAATCACTCATTCTCCTACCACAGAGAATGTGTTTTGAATTCGGAATGACAGTCAAATCAGTTAAGATTTGTAAAACACATCACACAGAAGTGTAACCCTTCGGCTGTCGATAGCGCAGGAATCATCGCGACAAAAACCGCTACCGACAGCCAAAGGGTTAGAAGGATCAACGTTTATCGTGTTAATTCATTCGAGACTTGCCGCCTCAGGATACGCGGCATAAGCCGCGTATCCGGAGGCGGCACGTCTCGAATGAGCTAACCGTCATGTGCAAGCAGCTGTCGGATATGTATACAGTATGCATACACCATATGCGGGTTCATTCACATTCTACGTAAATCAACACAACAAAAGGCTAAGTTCGACTTTACACTGCGACACAAATTTACACCTGCTACCTCCACGCCCTAAAAAGGGGTGAAAGGTTCAACAAATTTTCCATTGGAACTTAAATTCGAATTTACAAATTATGCATATAATCACAGCATTTGATTCTGTTTGTGGGGTTTTGTTGTGATTCTATGGCCAAAATTAATGCTCCTCGCCGTACATTCAAAATTGCAAAGCTACTTAGAAAAAGAGGTCTGGAAGTAAGGGAATGCTAGCAAGCTGAATAAAGCAGAAATATAATGTGTGCACTTGGGTTAGTCCCAATTCCAAGCCTAAATCATACAAAGAAAATATGAACGGAAAGAATAAATGCAATACACAAACGAGTAACAGCAGGGTAAGTTCGTGAAACACGCTTTTCAATCCAGACCAAAAAGGTGACTGCCAATATTTTCAATATTGTATGTATCAGCCTCCTTTGTTCCACTAGCACATAATTATGCTGTAATCGTGGAGCTGAAATGGCTGATATCTGTGCTATAAATCGCTGACATTTTTCAACCTTTGGCTGTGCCGCTAAACGTCGTAAAACGCAATGAACTCTTTCGTTATGAGTTCTGCTGATCACTTTCCCCCAAAAAAATTAACGCGTGCTGGAGTATAGATCTGAACCATAGCCGTACCCCAGTGCTAAGGTCCTCGGGCCGACCTCGACCGCAGTGGGCCTGCGCACGGCTGTGCGCGGGCCCACTGCGGCCGATGTCAGCCCGAGAGTCGTTTGCTCGCACACCAACACACACGGCAACAGTCATTAACAATAAGCACATGCCATTTAGCCTAAAATAGTGCACGTCAGCGGCGAGATGCTGTCACAAGTCAACTCAACAAACCAGGAAGCCTAATTTACAAGTAAGTTGTACGGGTCCAGAAAGTTTAACGGGAAAACAGCGAATCATGACAATGTCGTGTGCGAGGGACAACGTCATCAACAATGTAAACAGAACAATAACAACTCCTGGGAAAGCCCATGTGAAAAACGATTCTTGTCACATCAGCAGAAACAATAATACAAGTGGTTGTCAATCCGCGTTTGAATTAAACTTCTGCAGATTGCAACTACCATCCAACACCTGTCGTCCGTACAAAAAATAACTTTCGAATAATTATTTTAAAAAAAAATATTTCATGTTCCAATCTTATCAAAATCCTGTGGACTTGGTGCAATATATCCTCACGTTTCTTCTCCAGTAAAATAATGCTGTTTTGTGGTTCTTTAGAGAAAAACAAAACCCGAAAGTATGGCAAAGATCACAGTTGAATTACAGTGTATATGCCTGATCCTCCCCGTTGCTTGTGGTTACCAAAAAAAAAAAAAAAAAAAAAAAAATATCATCACATCAACAAACGCATAAAATGATAGAACATCATATAATTATCACAATCATAACAGTATCAAAAAAACAGTTTCACTCACAATGATAACCGCGCAAAAACAACCACGAATCAACCAAGCATAATCAAATCTCTGTCGAGTGAAGGGGAAAGACAATCAGTCCACATTTGGGAAAAGCAAGATTTTCATTATAATACAATGAAACACAAAAATAGACTTGATGTCGTCAGCTTTCACAGGCATATCTGTATTCTCTACACTTCCTCAATAAATTTCGGAATTGTCCTCCGATCACCGTAATCGAGGGAGACATATCAACCATGACTGCTCAAGGGCTGTGCTTGATTAGCTTGGCACCTACAAGGCGCTAAGCTAATCATGCACAACCCTTGAGCCCTCACGGTCGATCCGTCTCCCATAGCCGGCGTGGGAAGTGAAGGGGCAACGAATCACGTAATTATGAAGCGCCCAGCGCACAGCAGTGCTTCGGTGCAAACAACACGGTGTGAAGAAAACATGAGCCAATCGAAGTCCAATCAGAGTGAGAGAAACACAATACACAAAACTTCACTGATACGTAACTTCAAGACCTGCATCATCAACGAAAAATAAGCTGGCAGCTTTTACCTTTTGCGTCATATCGACAGAGCAAATGTTGTGAACTTCATTACATTCAGAGCGTTTAACATTTCAATTATGTTTCAAAATTAATCTTACATGACAATTCAAGATCGACAGAGATGCACCTTCAGGCTCGCATATTTAAAGATGATATGCAAATAAAATGATAACATTAACTTCGCGCGCTATAGAAAAAAAAAGTCTGTAAAGTTCAGTGCAGATTCAGTCGCGTATGAAATTACAGACACAGCTCAAGCTTTAGTTTTTTTTTTTTTTTTGATGAAGGAGACCCAAAACATTTATTTAGCTCATGACTAGTCGTGACATCTGCACAGCTGCATGTTTTCCATGGCATATCGAGACCAAGCAAAAAGAAACAAATCTATTTATTATTGATGATCTGCTCTGTTTGTTTTTTTATCACCATCAAAATGATATGATACGGCACTGAAAAAATATGAAGTACATTTTGACATCTCGGATTTTGTTGGCAATTGGACAGAGAAGATTGTATGTGTGCTGGTCTGTCATTTTGAACCTTACGGTTGGAAGCCGTAAGGTCTAAAATCACAGACCAGCGCAGACGTACACCTGTCCCGCAGGCCTGGATTTACGAAGAGTGGCGTCAGAAATTCGAATCCTCCATTCTTCCAGATCATTCATATTTCATTTCTCCATCCTTTCCCCTCCCCTTCCCCTTTTAATTTGTCCCCACCCCTCCCCTACTTCCCTCGCCCCTTGCCCAATCCACTCTTTGTCTCCTCTTCAGTCAAACTCCAGTTCAAATACGTCAAATACTACAAGAAATGTCCGCGCACGCGGAAGTCTCCACATACGCTTGCAGAAGTCAAATCCACGCAGTCAAGAGGACAGGACAACTTCCGGTTTGGACGTTGACTACTATTTGGTAGTTTGTTTGGGTTTTTGTTCGCGTTTACCGGAGACCTTGAATATTGTTTATACACCTCACGGAACAAACACTGAATAAAGTTCTTACAACTTCCGGTAAGGACGATGAATATGGTTCTTACAGCTTTCGTGGTTCTTACAGATTCTGGCAGAGACGTCTGAAGATGATTTTTACAGCGATGTGGTGGGCTTCTTGAAGGAGGAGGAGTTCTCGTACATGTTATCATCAGGTTCTGAAACAGACAAAACACCTTCAGAGTACATCACTTACGGTGCTTAAGCGGAAATAACACCCAAAATTTGAGGAGCACCCGGAGCCGCATAATCTTAACAAGAGACATAGTTTCACATAAGCCTATGTGCCTGCAGGCACAGAGGCTTATGTGAATCTATATCTCGTGAAAGTGAAGGATTAGATCCTGTAAACGTGAGGTCTCACGAATATGAGAGGGGCTAGATGCAATGATTACTGTCAACCATAAATCAAGCGCAAAACAGTGTCAAAATCACACAACTTGCAAACTTCGAAACCCCTGCGGATGTAAATGAAACCGACCTTGGGCAGCAAGAGACAAATTCCGTTCAGCCCCTGCAGCCTGCACTTGCTCACCAGAATCTATGCCTCTCGAGTCTTTCAGATGGATCGGGTTGAGCGATTGGATTCTCTCCCACTCGGATTCTGCTCATCTGCTGTCTTCCTCAGATAGTTTTTGCAGCGTGCACGACGTTAAACACAATTAACCAATCAGTTAACCCCTTTGAGTATTACAGCCTACTTGATTCTTTTTTTAGCACCAACATAGTTTCGGCCTTCGTTCATCATAGGTTATTGGGAGTTTATAAAGTTACATCAAAATCCCTCGCCCGCGCCCTCTCTCTCTCTCTCTCTCTCTCTCTCTCTCTGTCTCTCTCTCTCTCTCGCGCACGCACGCACGCACGCACGCACGCACGCACGCACGCACGCACGCACGCACACACACGCACACACACACACACACACACACACACACACACACCACACACACACACACACACACACACACACACACAGAGGCGTTGAAATGGTCGAAATTGTGAAAACAGACTAACCATTTCAATGCCCGTGAACACAAAACATATCTATGAAACATGGCAAAGTCAACGCCAGCTAAGCCTAAGGCAACCAAGCGGCAAAAACCTCATGTGCCCCTGCATCTGCGGGGGCTCATGAGGTTCTTGGCCTCTTGCAGCTGTGTGGGGCTAGCAGGTGACGGAGCCAAGCTGCCCAGTGACGACAAAAGACAGTAATTTCATTTTCGTGAAAAGCACACATTTCTCGTATGCCAAAGGAAAACCTCGCTGTTCACAAATATGGCCTTGGTGTCGTTTACGTACACCTCAGAACGCTAGAGGCCACCGGGCCGAAGTCGGCAGCAGTGGCCCGCGCACTATCATGCGCGGGCCCACTGCGGCCGACTTCGCGACCCGATGACCTTTGCGTACTGGGACATGGCAGTGATGTTGTTACTGCTTGTCCAGATCTATAATAGTACATCCGTCTGTACTTCAAGAAAAAAGAACATTCTAGCGGCTGAAGCCTAGTTCTCTGAATCGGAATCGTGAGAGGTGTTTTCCGGGACGCGATACGAGTGGGTTCTCAAATCAAAGACCACGACACCATTACTGCATTCAGCTCAAAGCAAGGAACACATTAAGCGAGGGTTTGCCAATTTGCCCTCCGGATATGAACGCCTCGGCAAATCGTGTGTAATATTGCTTGATCTAACAACACATTAGTAGTCTTCCTTTCACGCCCCCACCCCGCGCCCCCGCAGCCACGGGAACTGATGACAGAACAAGTGGGAGGTTCGGGTGGGGGTGGGGGTGGGGGTGGGTGGAGGGGGAACAATTGGTTGGTCGTATAAGCTTCGTGAATTTGACAGGGAATGCAATTAATCCTTTGGCTGTCGGTAGCGGTTTCTGTCGCGGGGATTTCTATAGGAGTCCCTCCCCCCCCCCCCCCAAAAAAAACCCCGCTACAGACAGCCAAAGGGTTAAATGATGAATTCATGTAGGGGCAGGGGGAAAGTTATTAATTTCGAACAAGTGACGTCAAATTCGTATACTGTCTTGGACATTGAACTATTATGAGTTAAGGCGAAATCCAATAAAATGTTTGCATTTAACTCATTCGAGATGTGCCGCCTCCGGATAAGCGGCATAAGCCGCGTATCCGGAGGCGGCACGTCTCAAATGAGTTAAAGAGACATGTCCGGAAATGGACATCAAATAATTAAAATCTGCTGGTCCTTGCAGTAATTTACGTCATACCGCAAGGGCACTGAACAAAGTTGAAAGAAGGGGTTGGTGTCACGTAATTGATGTCAAACAAATAGATACATAAACATATAAAGTCATTTTTTTTAAAAGTTGCCTGTCACACTCTACGAGCTGTAATGCTTATTGTCCAATGATGGCTACATTACAGATTAGGAGACAGATCAACCATCATAGTTCAAGGGTTGTGCCAGAATAGCTTGGCGCCTCGTTATTCTGGCGCAATCCTTGAACTATCATAGTCAAATTTATTTCTTGCAATTGTGTATCAGGATGAAAAGGGTTAGCAATGATGGGCGATGTATTAACCATTCCACGGTGGGTGGTCAAGGGAGGCCCTAAGCTTAGTAATCACAAGCATAATGCGTTACGCGTCATAAGTACTGTAGGAGCCAAACCAAAGTAATAGTGCCGTGCACCCAGAGCGCAAAAGGCTATCGGGCCGACGTTGGCCGCAGTATGCTCGATGACTTTTGCGCGTCGGGCATGCTTCTGACAAATCGTGTCCTAAAGCTGCCTGCAAATAGTCTTACTGGTCCGCCGCAATGCAGAGCCGATAAAAAATTTAAAAAATTGGCCCCTAACTACAGACCATTAAGTAAGTAAGCAAACTAATATGTAATGAAACTCATGAACAGAGACGTCCTTCGGTCTGCAATAAGAAAGACTATTTAAATGAACGCTTGAAGTCTGGAGGTCCAGCTCGTCGAACTGACGACAATGAGCTTCAAAGTCTGTGTTTTAATGGACCTCAGACAGACTTGGGTGACTAATCTGTGTAGTGCGAGTGCATGCAGATTGTGTTTCTGCATTCTTTCTTAATTCAACACCAACATGTCTTAGCTTTCCCAGGAGCAAAGTGGTGTCAGCAAGAGGCATAGATCCTCATGAGCCCCCGCAACAGCGGGGCTCATGAGGATCTATGCCTCTTGCAGTTGGGTGATGTTTCAAATGTTTCGGCACTGAACGGGTTAAACAGCACAATAATCAAGTATAAGCTACCAGCAGGTCGCAAGGGCGAATCACGATTAATGTGATGGCCTGTGATTTTGGACCTTACGGCCTTCGGCCATTAGGTTCAGAATCACTAAACATCTCACATGCACTTTGCTGGTGAAGATCAATGAAACACATACACCTCTGTACTAAAGAAGCCATGGGTTGTGAGCCGACTGCTGCAAGGAAGCGTGTGGAAGAACGAGGTATGATCAGAAAGTAATGATAGTTGGGCCGCCATTTGTAAACAACTTAAGTCACATAAATACAATTAGTATTAAAACAAATTTAAGCCTTTGCCCTTTATTCGTGCACAATTTGGAGCTTGTATCTTTAGTCATGCCGCTGTGTGACGCCATAGAAAAAGTGATGGAAACAGCTGTGGCAGAAAACAGACTCTCCATGGTAATAAATCTATTTCTACACTTTCAACGGAGTGAAACTTTAAGACAGCACTGTCAAAATCCAAAACAAATTTGAAAGTTGTTGAAATTGATCTCTAAAAACTATCTGCAATAAGGATACCCCATTTCTTTACAGAGGCTCAGATGCAACAGAAAGTTGACTGCTTAGATGAACTACTCGAAAAGTTTAGCACAAATAGCTTCTAACGTCCGTGTGGTGTCATCACTGAAGACGATTCTTGCTTGTCCTGTAGCGGTATTTCCAACAAACAGTCCAATCAGGAGTGGTAGACCTCTGATGACAAGAGACTAGGGGCACGTTTGTCAGATTTTCATAACTGACGGCAACATTTTCTCCAATTTATAAACTTTGAGGTCTATGTCATTGTTTATATTTTACCAGTGGAGCGCGCTGTCAATGCAAAATATCACGTAAGAAATTATTTTTCAAACGAGATTTGCATTGTGATCCAATGAAAATTTCACGTTCATAAAGATGTACATTCTGACTTTCACCGAATTAAGGTCGGAAAAGAGCAATCTTCAGGCTTAAAATAAATTGGCCATAACAGCTTCAAACAGGTACTGTCAGACACTGGCAGATTTAGGCAGGCAGTGGGTGTAAGACTGAGTACCTTACTGGAAAGTGTTTGTGGTACAAGGTTTTAAATGCTATAATTATGCAGTAGATGGGTCATTGACCCCTCTGTGCATGCAGCCACCAGAACTGTATACAGTACCGGTGGCTGCATGCACAAGGCGGTGAAACGGACCACGACAGGTTAAGAAGATCTAGACAGGTTGTAAACAGAAGATTGAGTGCCTCATACACAAGTGTATGGTACAAGGCATCAAGTGTCGAGATGGGTAATAATCGATAAATGGACCGAGACAGCAGAGAGACAGATTCAGACCCTGGTTGTAGAGATTAGTCTCCCGAAACAACTCAATTTCCAACACCGAAAAACACACACACACACACACACACACACACACACACACACACACACACACACACACACACACACACACACACACACACACACACACACACACACACACACACACACTTTCCGCTGCCGATAGAAGCACACACGCAAACGCTGTATTTCCTTCTTTATGCTTGGCCCAGTTAAAAAAACAAAGAAAGATGGATCCATACTGTGTTTCAACGCCGAGCCCTCTGCTCAAACTGAAAGAAAGAATGTCAAAAGAAAAAAAGGAAAACACCACAGCCGTTATCATATCAGACCTATATGCTCGAAATCTCGGAGCCGAAGACAGAAGAAGATAATCTACCATGATACTTTAAGTGTGGTGCCAGAACAGCTTGGCGCCTACAGGCGCCAAGCTGTTCCGGCACCACGCTTGAACTGTCATAGTTGTGTCAGGGCTAAAATTAATGGGTTAATTCATAGCGTTTTCACACCCCAACCAGACAACAAAAAATACAAACTTGCCGCACGGCCCATTTGGAGTTGTACGCATAGCTAATGCCGGACCTAAAACACTCATTAAAAGCGAACTAAAATCATTCATCGTTTTTAAGGCAACGTTTATTGCCTGCTGATATCAGTAAGCACGAGAGGCACACTGACCTTGGTAAACCAAGGGTAGTGTCTGATTAGCTTGGCGCCTGGGTCGCCAGGCAAATCCGGCACGACCCTTAGGTTGTCGTGGTCAGCTCTAGAGCCGTAATGGTCATTATGTCATTCTCGTACGTGGGAACATGAGTATAGAGCTCAAGACTTTTTGTGTGGGTCAGCGTTTGCGCCACAATGGCCAAATACATTTGACACGTACCATAACGCGGAAGATGTATTGACCATGACAGCTCAAGAGTCGTTTTGCGACTAGCCGAAGGCCACATCTACTGACAAGAAGGAAAAAAACCCATCCAAAGCTAAATCAAAACCACTCACCCTTTGCAATACTATACCACAGAAGTGCGGGTATAAGCCGCTTCCTGAACTGATTGAATGGAAAATTGAACCGCGTTAATAAAAAAAGGCCATTTCTCTTAGGAATTCAAGACAAATAGGGCCGTACAAATCTAGATCTATTCATTTCTAAAACTATATTCTAAAATACTCACAAACCAGATAGGTGAGGCTAGCGCTGGCAGAATTGTCAGTACTCAAACCAAGGGGAATCACAGCGCTGGACAGACAACAGTTAGATCCCCTGCCCCCGCCTATCAGGCACCCAATCGCCAGCCCACAGAGAAATACGCAGGTATAGAATAAGACAATCATTTCCATTCCTAATAAGAATGGATCAGGTCTCTTATATAACCCATGTCTTTCTCCGGAACTTAGGAAGTAGGCAGGAGAAACATACATACACAAACATGAAGGTGCGCTACTATATGTGGTCGGGTAAATACCCTGATTTCCCACAGTAGATGCACAGAACATTACACAACAATGTAACGATACAAATTTTGCCTCGAGTTATACATGATACTCACAAACCAGATAGGTGAGGCTAGCGCTGGCAGAATTGTCAGTACTCAAACCAAGGGGAATCACAGCGCTGGACAGACAACAGTTAGATCCCCTGCCCCCGCCTATCAGGCACCCAATCGCCAGCCCACAGAGAAATACGCAGGTATAGAATAAGACAATCATTTCCATTCCTAATAAGAATGGATCAGGTCTCTTATATAACCCATGTCTTTCTCCGGAACTTAGGAAGTAGGCAGGAGAAACATACATACACAAACATGAAGGTGCGCTACTATATGTGGTCGGGTAAATACCCTGATTTCCCACAGTAGATGCACAGAACATTACACAACAATGTAACGATACAAATTTTGCCTCGAGTTATACATGATACTCACAAACCAGATGGGTGAGGCTAGCGCTGGCAGAATTGTCTAAAATTGTCTATATTCTAAAATAGTATTAATCAGTTACCCCCCCCCCCTCCCTCCCCCCCCTCCCCAAGCCTGGCTGTACATGAGTTAGCTCCCCAGTGCACGATGCCGCCGGACCTGCTTACCGTGCCGGCGGATGCATGCACAAGGTAGATAACTCACTAATACACGTATAACAACACTGGGAGATGGACTGGACATGAGAGTTAAACGGTGGCTCCTAACCGGCACGGCGCCAATCCCCAGTAAGCAAAGGTCATTCGGGCCCACGACGACCGCAGTAGTGGGCCCGCGCACGGCCGTGCGCAGGCCCACTACGGCCGTCAAGGGCCTGAAGACGTTTTGCTATGGGGTCTTCGAAGGTCATCCATCCTCACTTGTAATCAATTCGCTTTAATCTAACTTTTTTTCTGAAAATGGAAACCATGCATGCGCGTGTTAAATAATTTGCTGCGGCGCAACTCAACGACCCATTAGGCTTTTCGGATTAAGGCTGATACGTTCCGAAACCTCCGGCCTTCGAAGTGATTCGGTTACTTCAAACTCCCGAACGCCATGAGCTGGGCTTTCGTATTCAGTTGCCATTCCAGGAAGTTTCTGTAAAAAAAACACGAACTTCACCAGGCCGGACCTGCACCCCCCCCCTCCCCCACTCTCTCTCTTTCTTGTCCATTCCCCGTTATAAATATACACTGTTCCCTCCATCCCACCTCTCCTAGTCCGTATTTCAGTGTGGTTTGAATATATTATAAGAAACAATCAACATTCGTGTGTATGTGTGTGTGTGTGTGTGGGGGGGGGGGGGAGGGGGCTAATTGAATTACAAATTATTTAAGCAAACAGGAAAAAAACAACAACAAACAACAACAGAACATCATTTCAATCTTCAAGCGCGATATATAACGACCATGACAGTTCATAGTGCCATATTAGTTTGGTGCCTTTATAGACGCAAGCTAATCTCGTACTTCCCTTTGAAGTATCATGTCGATCCATCTCCCCAAATCAGCGCGTAGTCTTTATATGTTTAATACGTTTGTCAGCCTTGGAACACTTAAAAAGTATTACTGCAAGATTAACTCATTCGAGACGTGCTGCATCCGGATTCGCAACTTTACGCCGCGAAACCGGATGAGTCAAGTCTCGAAAGATTTAAAGGTGAATTTTCATAGAGTGTAACAGGGGTGGACTCAGCTGAGAGCCTAGAATCCCCCCTCCCCCCCCCCCCCCCCCGCAACCCCCACACCTAAGAGTAGTGGTTTTCCCTTTGGGCGCTTTATGTATCAAGAACGATGTCCCCAAAAAACTGTTGGACCACCCCGCCCCCCTTCCCCCCACCTCGACTGGTCACAGATCCGCCCCCGTATTAGACCATGTAGGTGTGAATCGTGACTAGTTGCAAGTAAATCGAGCGCCGTAAGCAGACTGACAAACACCCTGATTTATAACGATCCAAGTAACCTGCTTGCTGGAAATGTCCACTGGCCTCCATATCGAGCGCAAAGTCTGGCTCTATTTTCACCAAAGATTCTAAAAAATGGCAAGTTTTCGCGCCACCAGTGTAACACAAGGGATTATTTGAAATATTTCAGGAACGAATGGCGAAGACGCATGCACAATGGAACTGAAATGGAATTAAAAGAGCTAAGTAAGCTCCTTACATATTACATGCCGTGTGCAAAACACGTTGTTTGGGAGACAGAAGGAGACAAACACGTAATTGTATTGTCCACGAAATAGACGCAGTGTCATATACTAGGCTTGCGCGTCAGATGACAGGATGGGGGTTAATTCATTCGAGACGTGCTGCAGTCGGATACGCGGCTTAAAGCCGCGTATCCGGCTGCGGCACGTCTCGAATAAGTTAAAGAGGGGGTGTGAGTAGGCGAGGGGGGGGGGGCGTGGAAAATGAGTGGAACTGCTAATAAAATATCCCTCCAGTTCCAAATGAAAAAGCATTATGTGTACTTGTAAATTTCGACGATACGCTGTGGTATTGCAGAGTGTATATAAAAGATCAACAAGCGTTCATGCCACTTAAAGTTAAAGGCAATTAGCGCATCGTGCAGGAACAAGTTAAATCATACAGTCAAACCTGTGTGAGGCGACCACCCAAAGGACTACATTATAAAACATGATCGCTTTGGACAGGTGATCTGCTTATACAGGGCCATCTAAGTAATAAAGATAGCATGAGACCAAAAATGGGTGGTCTGCTTAGCCAGATGGTCGTCTTGACAGGTTTGACTGCATTGAGAACAGAATGGGGTGGACATCATGAAAATGTGGACACAGATAAATGAATAATAATAATAATAATAATAATAATAATAATAATAATAATCATAATAATCATAATCATAATAATAAAATAAAAGTATTCGTAATGATGATGATGATAATGAACAATGATTGATGTAGTCCACTAACCGAAGGCCTGGTTGGCGTAGATGTTCTCCTGGAAGTTGGTGTTCTGATACAGATTCTCGCTCTCCGCCTCCTGCATAGCGCGGATCTTGCGATCGATGATCATCTGCAGGGCGTCATGGATAAACACGTACTGTTTCTGTAAGCAGCAAAAACCAATTGCTATCACTGACCCTTCCACTGCCACTGAACGCAGCTTGTGTTTTTGTAATCCTTGTAAATGCAACGTCAAAGAGCCCCGGAACTAAGTGGGTTCAGCAAGAGGTATAGATCCTCATGAGCCCCCGCAGTTGCGGGGGCTCATGAGGATCTACACCTCTTGCTCATGGGTGTTGTTCAGCTTTTCTCCACACTAAACGGGCTAATCCCATGACTGCAAGTAACGCTTTTTGTGCGGGCTTTTATTCCAGTTTTCGTAGAAATAAGTGCAATTTTAATCAAATTCTGATTTCCGGAAATAGTCCATTCTAACTAACGTCAACACAATCAACTACAACACAAGAAGCACGTACCTCTGACTGAACCATGTGGGGGCGGTTGTGTCTCATGTTGATCACCAGGTTGTAGATGTCCACCTCGGAGTCCAGATTATGATCATTCACAAACTGCATCAGGAAGTCTAGCGCGATGAACGTGCCCGTTCGGCCCACACCAGCACTGTGCAGATGAAAATAGTTCGTTATTAGGGTTCAACGCCGAGCAGGTGACTATGCCCATCTCACGACAGCCAGGTGAAAGCAAACCAATGTTTAACGTACGCAAGCAAAAAAAATTGGCACTTTGGAAGACGAAGGTACCGGGTATCAATCACGACAGCTGGTTACAAATGAAATCCGAAAAAGCTAACATGCTGCTGGCCCAAAAGGTACAGTAAAATGATCTGGCTCTAAAGGGACCTTGTCCCATAGTCAGTTACAAACATAATCAGAGATTTGAATGCCGATGAACAAGCTACCTGCATGCGCATCGAAGTACTTAATATTTACTCATTCGAGACGCGCCGCGTACGGATACGCGGCAAACAGCCGCGTATCCGTATTCGGTACGCCTTGAATAAGGGCTCCTCTACAAGAAAAAGTACTTAGCCTCTGAGAACGTCCAGCAAACATCAAGTGAGCATAGTTTCAAGAGGCCCAACTCTCCTACGTCCGCCAACACCTACGTCGTCCGCGCATCAGACATGTCGGGTGTTTCCTTCAGCAGTCACGGTCAGAATGAATAGCGACTAAAACAAGATCTGAAGGCTCGTCTGCGTAAGCAAAAGACTCAGCACAATACTTGCAGCTGACTGTGATCGGACCTTCTGAGGACCAAGAGCAGTTCCTGATTAGCCAATTAATCAGACTCTACCCTTGAGTAGTTCGCAGAACGTCCATCTACTGCAGTGTTGTCCTGCAAAGACTACGTACCTGCAGTGGACCGTGATGGGCCCCTGTGAGGAGCGGGCCTCCGTGCGCACCATCTTGATGAAGTCCAGCAGATCGTCCGGCTTGAGGTTGGCCCCATAGTCCTCCCAGCCAGGGATGAAGTACTGCGTCACGCGACGCTCCTCCTGGTGCTCCTGCAGGAACAAAGCGGTTTTTTTTCGAGCGATCCTTATGCATTACGGTTTGTTTATCCTGCATGTTATATTGTTTTATCTTATACGTTTTGGAATAACCAAAAGAGAATCTGGCCCCACTGTTTAAACAAACGGTGTACGAGTGACTATGACAGAAAGAGATTGTACGACTGATTATTTAGGCCTTCTGCAGGAAAACGCGACTGTTTGATCCAGTGTTCTTGTTTAACCCCATCCCTTTCGGGTAAATACCAAACCACCAAACCGCCAGAGAAACAGAATTTCACGAGCCCACTCACCCCCCCCCCCCCCTCACCCTGTCTTTATCCGTGTACCTTGGATGGATGGGGTTATTGACTTGGGGGTTTACGGCTACGAGGACAAGAGATATGTGCTGCCTGATGAACAGTTAAAGAGATAACGTCGTGCAAGCGACGATGACTAACTCATTGTGAGACATTTTTCGGTACAATTGTGTCACGTATTTGTGACATTTACTGTAAATACGTCACAGAGACTCGTATATATCTATTCCATATGAACACACAATCATTGGAGATGCAGAAGGGTCAATAGACACAACAGACGTACGATCATCAAACTAATGATTTCAAAGCCTAGGTCCGGAATTTGCCAGACTGATGTCTTCCGACGACTGTGTCCGAGTCGAAGGAGGTAAATCGATGGTAGTGCTTGGCCAGCTGGGTGCCTGCCGAGGTTAATCTGGCTACCGGCCAAAACTATGACCTATGATTCGGGCAGAATGGTGTATTCCGACGACTGTGTAAAAATTGCAGGGGATGGATAGGTGATAGCTCAAGGGCAGTGCCTTCCAAGGAGCCAAGCTATACGGCACTACCTTTAGCTATCACCAATCCCTCTCCTTGTAGCGTTAAATGCAGGCAATTCCACATTAAACTGAGACCACTAATCGATGTTCTTATTTTAATTTTTATTATTTTGTTTTCGTTTTTGAGAAAGCGACTAGCCTTCAGGTCGAAGCAAATGAACCCGTACTAAAGTAGCCCAGGCTTTTACTTCCTCATACTCAGCTTTTACTCAGCAGCTGGTATTTGGAAATTGAAGTCATGCGGTTTATAGTTACCCACCGCCACCTCCACCCCTAACTACAATCACCACCTCACATCAACCCATGCCTAAGATACCCGGAACAACAGGTCGGTGCGCCTCAAGTAGCTAATTATATACAAATACAATGCAATACGCATCTTTCTTTGGCGAGAAGCGTAACTTCATTTACATTTTACACGCTTGGAAGTCCCTTTCTTGTAAGAAAAAATAAACAGGCTTTGGAGAAACAGAGCCAAAACAGTTTCTTGTCCATAGGACAAAACTATCTTGTCTTTGTTCTGTGTTTTTTTTTTTTCTTGCTTTATACAAAAATATAAACTGCGAGTTGAAAAATAAACTACACTGACATAAAATAATAGGCAAAGTCCTCTTACGATTAGGATCTTGAAGTTGCGGATCGTGCACTTGTTTAGCGTAGAGTCAGCCGTCAGCTCCACAATGATGTCACCATACTGTACTGGGGAATTCACTTCTGTGGGCCAGTAGAGTTCCACTTTGGCCTGCATAACCAAGACAATACACAGGGGCGGAAGTTGAGTGCCAGTGACGATGATAAAAACAAAGGTCATTCTGGTAAGTTTTTTTTTTTGTTGCAACCCACCATACCCTCCTCGCTATTGTACTTTGCTGATTAAAAAATAAAGAGACATGTTATTATCCAATGAGGTAGGTGTGTGCCACACACAAAGCAGACATGTCCAAATATTATTTTTTAGCTAGTCCTTTACTCAGTCGACAATTCAGCAGTTTTTGGTGGAGGGGATGCTACAAAAACTATTTTCTTTGCTATGTGTTGTTTCCCTTTTCCACGCAAACAGAGAGAGAGAGAGAGAGAGAGAGAGAGAGAGAGAGAGAGAGAGAGAGAGAGAGAGAGAGAGAGAGAGAGAGAGAGAGAGAGAGAGAGAGAGAGATTCAATGAAGCTTTATTTATCAACGGTTGAGGCATTGACATCGTCATAGACATAGCTATTTTTCAGACCTGCCGTTGCTACAAAACTACTAGACAATATGCAGAAAATCTAAGTATTATAGTTAAATGTAAATGAAATAAAAACATTGCTAGTTTAGGGAAAGAAAGTCACATAGTAATCTCACACTCCTAAACACACACACACACACACACACACACACACACACACACACACACACACACACACACACACACACACACACACACACACACACACACACCCACCCCATCACACACAGAGTTTGTAATTGGGAGCAAACATAATCAGATTTACAGGACAGTATATATTTCACAACATAATACTACGACAGCTTCGAGAAGTACTTGAAGAGATTGATTTTGAGACGGGCTAGAGAGGAAGCGGATTTCACATAATCAGGAAGCGTGTTCCAAGTCTGCGTTCCAGAGAATGACAAACTAGATTTGTATATATCAATTCTTGTTTTGGGGACTAAAAATGTTGCCTAGTATTACCAAGCCTAGATTCCGACTTAGCAAAAAGAGCTGTGATATTTTCTGGTATTTTCTGTTTCCACACTTTGAACATAAAAATAGCCTTATTGTATTTGAAGTGGTCTTGCAGTGGCAGAAATCCTATTTTGGCGAGTTTTTCTTCTGTTGTGAGTCATGGGTCAGGAAGGATTAACTTTGCTGCGCTTCTGTGTAAGGAGTTAAGTGTCTTCAAGTGGACTTCACTGCATCCATCCCACACCGTTGACGCGTAATCAATATGAGAATTTATGTGAGCATTATAGAATAGTTTGCGCATGTCCGAGTCGGTGTAATATTTCAATTTGGACAAAATGAAAAGATTTTTGACTACCGTTCTGCATAAAGTGTCCGTATGAGCCTTCCACTTAAGCTGACTGTCAATTGTAATCCCTAGTAGGCGGTGTTCATTAACGTGTTCTATTTGACTGCCCTTTAATAAAAGGTTAAGTAACAGGGGTGCTAATTGGTGTTTTTGACGAGTAGCGATTATCATAGATTTGGTTTTAATTGGATGAACAATCATAGAATTCCTGTGACACCATTCAGACACCTCGTCATGACTATGCTGCAAGGTGGCAGAAATTACTTGTATATCTTTGTTAGTCGTGTGAATGGAAGTGTCATCAGCAAAAAAGATCACATTGTACGTTCTTGCAAGTTAAATGAAGGGAAGGGCATTGATGAATAGACAAAATAATAAGGGACCAAGCACGGATCCTTGGGGAACTCCATAATTTATATCTATTAGAGAAGAGTAAGATCCATTCACTAGAACTTTTTGTTTACGATCAGTTAGGTATGATCTAAAATATGCAACTACTTCTGTACTATTCAAGTATTTCTGAATCTTTGTCATTAGAGTGGTGTGATCGATTAGGTCAAAGGCCTTTTTAAAGTCTTAGTAAACGACACCTGTTATCTGGGATTTGTTCATACCCTGGAGCCATGTGTCAACGATTATTCTTTCCAGTGAAAGTCTAGAGTTAGCCGCTGTGGAGCGTGTTATCGGGCGCACACTGGAAGGATGGTTGTGGTGCCATAATCAGCTTACGCTTGGTGTGTCGACATGTTTATCACGGCTGTTTGGCCCAGCGCTAGTTTTACACACATAGTTTGTTCGGGCGAGCAGAGAAACTGGGTCACAGCTGCATGGTGCCCGCGCGCGGAGGTAACAAGACTCCCGGCTGCCAGGCCGGCTGGCAAGCTGGCCTGCCGACAAGCGCAGTGCAGTACTGAACTTAATTTCGGAAAATGCGTGTGAAATATGAAGTTCACAGTCCTGAAACTTTACCATAGCAGAGAATTCACTAAGCACAAACAGTCAGCCAAGAATCATAATTGCACAGTATCTAATTGAATGCAGAGAAACTTACACGCGGCGATGCGGACATACTGAAGCTAGATGGCGCCGCGAGAGAGAGAGAGAGAGAGAGAGAGAGAGAGAGAGAGAGAGAGAGAGAGAGAGAGAGAGAGAGAGAGAGAGAGAGAGAGAGAGAGAGAGAGAGAGAGAGAGAGAGAGAGAGAGAGAGAGAGAGAGAGAGTCCGTACCCGCCCTTTTTCCGAGAGATCGGAGAGCATGACGATGATGGAGGACTTTTGTTCCCAGATCATGCGCCAGAAGTCATCGATGGTGCACGCGATGGGGCCCTGGGTGGCGATGTACTCGCGAGGGGATGAGTAGCCCTACATTAAACAAAGAAACATTGCTGAATCTATAAACATTCCATGTTTTACGTCAGAAGGCGAATAAAAAAATTATTTTCAAAATTTACAGGCGTCTTCGTATCCAAAAGTATACAAATATTGTGATATGCGGCAGACACACTGCTCTTTTCCCAATATTAAGTGGCGTCTTCTTCCAATAAGTACCACTTCTGGGAAACACATCGATTATGATAGTTCAAGGGTAGAGTATGATGAGCTTGGCGCCTTCAGGACGCCAAGCTCATCATACACTATCCTTGAACTTTCATGGTCAATCAGTGCGTCTCGCGGACAGGCCGAATGATCAACAATGTGCCGTACCGGGATGTAGTTGGCATTGATGAAGTCCGAAAACTCCTCATCGTCATCACAGTTCAGTTTCACGCGAGTGTGGTCAACTATAGAAGAAAATACGCAAAAAGAATGATGACGTGTAAAAGCAAAGGGACAATCAACAGTTCATGAAAAGTGATTCCGCAAGCCAGGTAAAGCTTATTTATTGTCCGACCTCTGTGGGCATACGAAAAGCAAGAAAATGACAAGAATTTGTATAATAATAAACTATATATAGTAATTTATGTTGTGACAAAATTACACACAATTATCAATGCAGTGGATGTGTGTGAGTGTGTAGGGTTTGGGTGTTTAAAAAAAAAAAAAAGGAAAGTTCCTCTATCAACACTTTGACTTTTTAACTTTTAAACCAAAATTGGCCCTCCGCAAGCTTTGGGTATGAAAAAAAAAATGATCGATGCTCCAGCAGGGGTAAATTTGCAAACTGCCAACAACATACAATTTAATATGAATGCATATAGTATTCTTTTACTGACAGAAAATATACACCAGTTACTTACACACATTTACATGTAATGCGCCTGACAAGGATTATCACATAAAACATACGGATGGAATTGGTAATTTTGTACTGTAGATACTCACAGGGCAGAATGTTCACGTATCGATTTTTCACTTTATTGGCATCCAAGCATGCCGCGTCGTTAGGGAAGTGTTTTGGGCTGTTTTCCTGCACCTCCTACAACATAAACAGATGACAAGCCATATAATTATGAACATACGGGGAATTTATCCCGTATTGGACTCTTTACTGTCGGGGCAAGGCGAACGCTACTCACCTGCAAGAGACATAAATCCTCACGAGCCCCCGCAGTTGCGGGGACTCAAGAGGATTTGTCTCTTGCTAGTGCTGTGTTCTTTGGTCCCTTTGAATGTGTGCTCTTCACGTAAATGTTGGCCAGTGCTTTGTGGTTTTAGACGCGAAAACAACGTCCACAGGCAGTCAAGTGCTTACCCCATTCAGCCCTGACGCACTACAGCAGGAGATGGGTCGACCATGATAATTCAAGGGTAGTGCCAGATTAGCTTGGCGCCGACAGGCGCCAAGCTAATCTGGCAATACCCTTGAATTATCATGGTCGATCCATCTCCTGCAACAGGTGAATAGTCGTTAGATAACACCTCCAAAATTTGGGAAATACGTGCGCCGGGCTGAATGAGTTAATCGAAATTGCAGATAGTGCCATTTGCATACAGTATACATACAATAATGCATGCGGCTCAGCAAGACCTATCTGTAGATGCTACTTGCTTGCCGCATGCATATCCGTATCTTATAGCTCTTCACTGCATTTGGTTGTTGCAAATTGCGTTCTGAAGTTTATAGGGTTGAACGTTTGGAGGAATCTATCTGGCCAGGCACAAAGTAAAGTAAACCATAGAATCAAACAAGGGCATACCTCAAATTCCTCCTGGAACAGCAGATTGGAGTCTTTGTGCAGGCGATCAAGATGGGCTGCAAAATCTTTTAGCTTAACTGGCTTCCTGCTAACACACAGACAGACAAAGGCACACACGTACACACACAAACACACACGTGTGGGAAATACACTTCAATAGTTTACCACTGAACCCACACAATAGATATATAATTAGGTAGATAAGTAGGTAGGCAGGTAGCGAGATAGTGAGGTAGATAGTGAGACTAATAGATAGTGAGACAGAAAAACTTGAGTAAATAAATAAATAAATAAACTTGAGTAAATAAATAAATAAATAAGTAATATAATAAATAAACCGCCGTCATGTCGACCCTCCTTTGCAAGAGACATGCATTTTACATAAACACAGAGAAGGTACAAAAAGCCACAAAGTTATACATTTTTCTATGCCTGAGTTTGAACACAATTTTACTTACCGAACCGGTTTCATAATGTCCGGTTCGTGGTCAGAAATGCGCTTTGCTCGGTCGTATGATCTGAAACTTGAGAAGATATATTACATAAAGAGTTTTAGTGACAGTAGAGTACAGAAGGATCTACTATGATCGTTAACTCATTCGAGACATGCCGCCTCCGGATACGCGGCATAAGCCGCGTATCCGGAGGCGGCACGTCTCAAATGAGTTAAACTACGCCTGGCTAGTGCCTAAAGGGAGTGGCATTACGAAACGTCTGGTGGTGCAACGCTTCCGTCATTTGGCAAAGCCAGCCTCAAGGGAGACTTTTTCACTGTGAAAATTTCGCATTTCTATTGACAATATCCACTCTTTAATATATCTCTTTTCTACAGAGGAAATGCCTATGGGCAGGACAATTGCGCTTTGCGCAAATACCGCTGCGCCACCGCGTGCGCAACCTCTGCACGCTAGATCTGGAGGCACAGGTTCGCATGAGCCCATGCAGCATGCAGAAAAATCTATGTCCCCTACAGAGGGATCATGCTAGATGAAAGACTAACCAAAAGTACGGATAAGCAAAGTTCAAATGTGAAGTGTCCTCAGCAGTCCTTAAAGAGACATGCTCCACGCAAAAAAAGGATGAACCCTTTGGGTATCGGTAGCGGTTTTAGTCGCGATGACTCCTTCAGGAATCATCGCAACTAAAACCGCTACCGACGCCCAGCGGGTTAATAGTTCACAAATAGCTCCTTCATCATGCTATTAGTGTGTCATGCAATATAACGTTGTACAAACGGACCAATTCAACTTTTGTTTAAATTATGAAGTTTGAATTCCGTAAAGTGAAATGCATTCCTGCTCTTATTCTTCTTGATTTGTAGAAGAGTTCGCCTGTTGCGCATACCATGCAGCATAAAACCTTCTTTACACCTAATTACATGGCTTTTGGATAGAAAGCCTGACTTAAAGCAAACTTGAAGAGCCATTACCGCCGTAACTGTTCAAAGATACACTTCTGTAACAGATGGTTACGAAACGATACATACAGGTCTAGCTATGGTTCAATTAGACACAGGACAATTCATTTCAGCACACGTCGTCTTTATATCAAGTAACCTGACAATGACTCCACTCTGTTCTAGAACTACAACGCTATTACAAGGAAACAGCTAAAAATAGACTGACTTGCTAACGGCTCCACAAAATAAATAAGTGCAATTACGCGTGTGCTTTTGCTGCGTGTCCCAACTGCTGTTAAAGTTCATTAGGTGTGTCTATAAGGCATACTAAACACAAATGGTTCTGAAATGTATTCAAATTTAAGCATAACGGTACGCTTAAACACTTAGAACCCGTTTAATTGGGGAGTTTTATCACTCAAAGGCATCTTCATTATTACTCGTTTCTGATATAGTACTATGGCTCAGACAACCAGTGAATGTCAGAGATGGCGATAGCGACAATTTAACAGGAGACTCAATAACAAAGCCTCTTACGGTTTCCGACGGATGACGAAAATGACAACGACAACGACGATGGCGATGCCCACAAGAGCTCCGATGATTCCGCCCACTATTGCCCCGACGTTTACTACTAGAAACGACAGATACAATTAAAAGATTAGTACATAGCACAGGTCTACCTACCCTTTGGGTGTCGGTAGCGGTTTTAGTCGCGATGATTCCGGCCGGAATCATCGCGACTAAAACCGCTACCGACACCCAAATGGTTAAAGAGGACAGCTTTAGGTTACTCGTACCGTTTGCGGGAATACTCCCCTGATAGATCCACGAGGAAAATACGCCACGGGAACATCCCAGATAGTCCCACTCGACGAGTACGCAACAAGCACACTTTTATTCAAGTGAGATGCTGTATCCCTAGATAGACCCACTCGCCAGTACGCCAGAAGGACACTGCTGTCTAAATGAGATGCTTTGTCCCTCGAGTCCGAAAATGCGTCGGAGCAGGAGAGCGAAGCGAATCGCCGGGTCGTGGGTTCGAATCCGTCTCTCAATCCAGGGAGAAAAACGGATTTGTTCAATAGCATGTCCGTTGAAAGGTCCTGGTAAATCAAAGTGGCACCGTTGGAGTGCGCCTGAGTTGATCAGTGTTCAGGTCGTACTCCATAGGCAATAGATTTTTCTGTTCCCCCCATAACCCGCCCGTCAGGGCCGTCTATTATCACTTCGGTGCCGTGGACGTTAAACCCGGAATTAATCAAATATAGATATACCACTCAGGGGAGTATGCAACAAGTACACTTTTATTTACATAAGTTGTTGTGTCCGCAGATAGACCTACGTGTGGAGTATGCCACAAGTAAACATATTCAAATGAGATGCTAAGCGAAGCGTCTCATTTGAAAAGATGTGTATTTGCGGCGTACTCCCCGAGTAGATCTATCTGGGGAGTATTTCCGCAAATGGCACGTCTTGGTTAATTACGATACAATACTACGAAAATCGGCCCTTCGATTAGGATATCAATCAGTCTTGACAAAACCTAAAGAGCACATAAAAAGAAAATGGTTACATAACAGTATAACTGAAACACTGAAATAATCAACAATCTTCGTTGGCGTGTGGGTTTTCGCAATAGATTACTCAAAAATAGCTGATTTACTACCATAAATCAACAGTAAATCAATCAGAATCAAAGCAAATCCTCGGTTCAAGCTCGATTTCAGCTTCAGTTATCATTTATAAAATGTTGTAGAACGTGCAAAAACTTTTTTTTTTTAAACACAGAAAGCGTCGCAGCATAATTTTATTCACTCGTATGACGCAAACGATCCGCAATCCATACACACGTATAACAAATTAGATATTTTTTTAAAACCAATAAAAATGGCTGAAGTCGACATGACAAGACAGTCTTCTAAATTAGCAACTTGTATTTTTAATCCCAGTGGCTGAATGCGCAAGTACCGCCGTGAGATGGCCTTAGTCGCCTGCTCGGCGTTAAATCCCCAATAACTAACTAAATGCATGCGCAAGTAGGTAAACAAACTAATCTTACCAGTATCTGGTGGCGTCAGGGTGGTTATTGGTACGAGGACTGTTGCGGAGCAACCTCCCCGGGTACAGGCCACGGCATAGACACTGAAGTGCAAAGAGACAATATACGGCACAGGTGAGTTAGCTGAACTTACTGTAACATTCTGATTCAGCGATACCAACACAAGTATCGGAAGCCTACATCAGTTACTTGCTCCAGTGGCCGCTGACCCACACGCAGCGATACGGACGTCACAACAGCCAAATGCGGAATCTAACAAATCGTTAAATACAGGGACCGATTAAACCCCCGAACAAGATTTCATCCCCAAGTCTACCGTATTGTTTTGCGCTCACATGCGGTTGTTTTTCAGAAACATTTAAAGTTGTTCTGTTTTTAAGCTTTATCCTGATTCATCTCTCTCCACCTTAACCCCCCCCCCTTCTACCCCTCCCCCCTCCCACCCCCGATCCGCACAGCAGGTTTGGCATCCTGTCTCGGAAGACAATGGAGTATATGCGCTTGCTGGGTCAGTCACTGGAGTGACCTCTCCAGGGCGCAAGCCTGGGCGAAGTGTATGGAGATCCTGGGATGCCCAGTCGTCAAGATCCCCCTCTCGGCCTCGCTGATGTATCCAAAGGAATGCAAAGCAGTACGTTTGGCACCAGTTTGGCTGCAGGAGCTGCCAGAACAGTGCGTGAATACAGGCAGCTGTCTGCCTTCGGGGCTCCACTCCTGATTTGAAGGGTTTACTCCCCCACATTTGGCCGTTGGATCCAACCTGATCTCCTCCGTCCTCTAGCCGTTGGCCGTCAGAAACAGCTCATCCGCCTAGTGGTGCAATGTGAACACCACCCCCTCACGTGGTTTAGCCCACCAGCTGAGGTGGTTTGCCAGGGTGTGGCGCTTGGAGCCAGCACGTGAGAGATTAAGGAGATGGATGAGGACCAGTGATGCCCGTCCGTCCTATGTAGGACGCAGCTGCCGAACAGCAAAGGTACTACCTCTATCCAGAGCCCCCTACACAGCAATGACACACAAACACAGACAGACGCACGGCGCGTCGTACCAGTTATACGTTCTGTGGCCCTGAAGAAGAACAAGATGGGATGGCCCATGCCACAAAGCCTCTTCTATATGAGCTTGCATGCAAAATAGAGAGACTGTCTTCCTAAATCAAATCAGAGCGGGAGAGAATTGCGTCAGATCATGCACTAGTAAAACACTGACGTGCGGGTGCTTTGCGTCAATCAGAAATATTGTAAAACAGTGACGCGTTTGGTGCTTTCACGTCACCTTCACTGTCTGATTCTTCTCCTGAAGTCGAGGATTCTAACTTTAGTCAGTTTTTCTGCAATTAATTTTTATTTTGGAAAAAGTTGAAGAGGTACACAGCTGGCTAACGAACTCATTCAATGTCTTCTCCAAACTAGCTATATCCACAATTTCAAATGCGTATAATCAAAATTACTGACTCTAATGTGGGTCAACCGACATTCTATAAACGGTCATTTAAGTCTTCAATGAGACATCCTCGGTACGCGGTGGCTCTCCTAGATACCCCTTGAATAACGCATTTCCTATATTTTCAAGTTCGTACGTACGCAAACTTCGAAGATTTCGTAAATACATACATACATACGCACGCACACACACACACAAACACACGCACGCACGGTATTTCGCGCCAAAAGTACGCTAAAATGCAGCGAGGCTTGCGTACCTAGACATGACGTCATTTTTAACTTCTTACTTCACTGTCAGAGTCTGAGGCTCGCTCGCTCTAAAGGTAATCTGCATGCTACAGAACGCGCTCCGACCAGCCCCGTCTCAAAGTCTGCCGTATTTTCAATACGGTAGACAAAAATAAGCGATGGCCGTCATAACGAGACAACGCCATACGATCTAGCCCTAATGAGATGCAATGTAACCCTTTGGCTGTCGGTGGTGCTTTTTGTCGCGATGATTCCTGAAAGAACCATCGCGACAAAAACCGTAACTGACAACCAAAGGGTTAATGTACACTGTTAAGTGGCTTTTAACCTTACAGCTCCAGTCCTAAAATCACAGACCAGCGTAAGGATTAAAATCACAGACCAGACAACGAAATGCACTAAAAACTTACAATTCTGTTGGAGCCACCTTCTCCAGGCAAAGAAAGTTAACAGTTCACAATATCTACTTTATAAATGTTCTTGGTATGTCTTACAATAATATTGTACGTGAAGGCCGGATCAAATAGTTGTTCAATTATGAAGTTCTGAATATCGTAAAATGAAAGACATTTTCTGCTCTTCTTCTCCCTTGTATGTAAGATAGTTGCCCTGCTCAGCATAAGTGGCAGTAGCGCACCTCTATGATGTGCCTATTGACATGGATTGTGAAGAGAAGATAAGTCTTAGCTGGGGCAACTACAACACCATTCAGAACCCGCCGTATTGGCAAAGTTTAGGAACCAAAGCCCGCACTTAAGATAAGGCAAGGTAAAATTGTAATGTATTTCATGATGAGAAGAGGTGGCAAAGTCAAGTAACCAGCATGTGTTTTCCAGGCCTGTGCTAATTAACATAACGTGTTCCCTAATTAATTAAGGAAGACGTGAAATAGGGTATCGAGGCTGTAACATTTTATAATACCAGAATGACCTTTGCGTCAGATCGACACCGGGTCACTTTGGCAAGGCTGTCTACTACGCGAAAGTGACCCCGGGTTGATCTGATTTAGCTGATTTCCCACACCATTCTGATCCGGTTCGATTTAGCGCCGAGATTTTCCACGCAAAAGTGACCCCGCTTCCATCAGGCGTTGGGGTCATCACTCTCACTTAAATTCACATAAAAACTTATTTATCCCACTAGGGGCAATCGTGTTTGTCCGACAGGCTCAATTCTAACAATTAACATAAAAATACTACTCTTATATAATAAAGCTGCAATGGGCACTACTAAAGAAAGGATATATGACCTGCGACGCAATACAAAATTATTACCGAACTGACTAAAATATCACAGAAAGAAAATGCAATAAAATAAATAACAAAATCTAGATCATAAAATTAATAGATTATATAACAAAAATGATACGACGATAAGAACAAAACAAGAAAGGCAAAGCCATTATATGTCACGTGTATCGACCGATCCCCTATTTCCTGAGCTCTTGTGACCCTTGGCGTTTCCGAGGGGTCACCCAAATTAGTATGCATAGATAGGTCTTACCATCAGGAATCGCTGTAGTAAGTTTGAGTTTGAAGTTGTGAATAGTATTTGAGAAAACAAAACCACATTTTTGTGTGTACAAAAATGGTCATTTTGGACCTATTTCTTGAGCTCTTGTGACCCCCCACCCGGGTCTGCCCTGGGGGACTTGGGTAGGGTTAACTACCTTTTAGTTCCCAGGGTCACCCTGATCAGCCCCACAGGGTGGGTTTTCCCTCTATTCTCGGGCATGTGTTTCTGTCTGCCCTTGATCCTTTCACCTGTATTTTCTTTTTTTAAACTCTGCCTACTGTCTGCACTTTCTGTAGCTCTTGATATTGAATGTGTGTTGCTAGATTGTCTTAGGTTTATTTAGCGTATTAGACCGGCTGGCGACATAAATTCAATATTCTGTTGTTTTTTTTTTTCCACCAGCAGTGCAGGAACGTCCTGAGAAAGTCTTGTTGCTGTCGGGACGTTAAGCAATGTACAACCAAACAACCGAGCTCTTGTGACCCTTGACCTTCCCGAGGGCTCAACTAAATTAGTGTGCGCATAAAGGTCTTACCATCTGGTATCTTTGTACCAAGTTTGGGTTTGAAGTTGTGAATAGTATTTGAGAAATAAATGATGTCCCCAAATAGCTATTTTTGATATATTTCCTAATCACCTGTGACCTTGACCTTTGTGAGAGGTCACCGAAATTGGTATGTTTAGAAAGGTCTTGCCACAAAGTATCCTTGGGCCAAGTTTGAAGACTGTAGCTTAAACGATCAATGAATAGTCTCCGAGAAAAATGTCAATGTTTAAGTTTACCACGGACGACGACGGCGGACGGCGACGGACGGACGACCACTGGCCCAGAACATAGACTCACTGTTGCTTCGCACGTGAGCCAAATATAACAAAATATCAAAGTTCACTCACATACAGTATGACAGATCAGATACCGACATAACTATACACCCACCGACACTCACACTCATACTCACACTCACACACACTCACTCACTCACACTCTATGTCCGCCCCTGACCCTCAACTCGCCCAACACGTACATATCATCGATGTCAATATTACATATGTAATTTTAAATCATACGTACTAGAGGTTTGTGCCAGAGGGAAGAGGGCCATTACAGTAGATGCTGTCCGCCTTCCGATCGCAAGTATTGTCGCTTCCAATCGTGTAATTAACACTTCCAACAGGTTCTGACACGGCACGTGCTACGCGCTGAAGCGCCGACTGAACGGACCGTCTGCGCCTTGAACCTGGAAACACAAGAACAGAAATAACCCCCATGCGGATGTATGCAAAAGGCAATGTATGCACTGCTACAAACTCGGAAGAGCTAGTCATAGGGGCTCGATGACAGTAGCTTTGACTAATGCAAAACCACTGCGCCACCGCGTGCGCGCCACCGCCGCCTACTAATGCTCAAGACAAAATACAATGGGAAGAAACGAAGACGCCCACAAAATTTTAGATGTGGCCGGAAGTATCCCAGCATGCACGGACCTCTTTCTCAACATCTAGAGTTGAACGTTAAACCTTTTAGTAGACAGCCGTAAAAGAGGCCTCTATGCACTGCAGTGCATCCATTGTTTTCTGCCGTGTTTACTCTAAAGTCGAAGAGAATTACTCGAAAAGATATTGACAACTGAGCAGTGTTTAAACCAGACTCCATTAAATTAGACCTTTTTGGGCTGGGGGGAAATAAGTATCTATACTTCATAAGCCAGTCATGGCTACCGTGCACCCCCGCCCCCACAATACTCAATAAGATGGGTTTCAAAGTGTACCTTAGAATGTCCTGAGATGTTTAAGCTATGTTTCCCCTAAAATCATTAGGAAAAAACCAGAGATATAGCGATGGCACAAGGTTACCCCCATTCACGCTCTTCGCGGATCCTAAAGTGAGCTTGAGAAACATTTTCCTCTGAATAAATCAGAATTTATTACAGGAACCCAAATCGGGCAATATTATGTAAAGGCGTACCTTCTGCGTCCTCAGCAAAAACAGAATTAAAAAATATTGAATCTGTCGCTCATAGTTATGGTATTTGTGCACCCAGTAAATGTCCATTTCTGCAAAATCGGAAAAAAAAAAAAAAATGTTTCCGATGCCCTCAGAAATTTTGTATACAACTGATATGTCTTTTTTTTTTAAATAGGTTTTATTAATTTCAATGTCATCCATCAATTTAATTGTAACTATTTTGGATTAAGAACATAAAGGGGGGGGGGGGGAGTCTGTAAACAGGGGCTGCTGCTAAAGCTTCTACCCTCTGGATTTGGAGGCATGATGTACGGATGGCTGAAAGACTTCCTCTTTAACAGAATTGCATGATTGAAGTCGACGGCACACTCGGCAGTCTTGTCAAACTCAGGGAAGATGTATCACAGGAAGGTGTCGTGTCTCCGATCCCTTTAATGTCCGTAATATATGTGGAACGTTGGACTGTGTTCTGATCAAAATGCGACCAATCAATTTGTTTGCTGTTTGTTCATTGGAGAAAAAAGGCAAAAACGATAGACTGAATTAGTGAAACTAGCTGGTCTTTTATGAGATATTTTTCCTAGTGTAGGGCGAGTCTAGTATGGCCTTTTCTTTTCATTTATTTTCGTCTAGAAAGGTGTAAATATGAATATGCATAATAAAGTTTCATGGTTCCTAACAGGGAAAACAATGTTAAGAAATACTCCGGATAGCTCTAAGAATGTCACTGCATCTTGTCAAGCCTGGCATTTTTGGTTTTGCAGGGAGTGTTTCATATTGTCGAAGTATCTTGGTACCCCACTACTGGTCTGACCGAACTGGTGTTTGCTTGCGCCAGGTTGTTGCTGTAATTTGCGCCAATATGGTCCCCACCAGTTTCTTCATCAGAGACTTTTCCCCTGCAACTCTAGCTTCCATGGCTTCGATGTGAGGCCTCCACCTGAATCCAGTCATTTATTTGTTGCCAGTAAAGTTGGCCTGTCTGTCTTTGGTACTGGAAGGTCTCCAGTTTTCAAGGTGACCTCATCCATCTGATTGAAAGAGATGGTCTAGCTCAGTTTGAGTGGCCATCTTTCAGTCCAGCTGCTGACTCTATTGCAGCATCCTGGATTCTGCAAGATGCTATTTCAGTACGTTCTGCTGCGCTCCACACTGCAAAGTCATCCGCATGGAGAATGTTCGAGACGAACCTTGGTACTGCTGTACTGTACTGATGTCATTAATGTAGACCAAGAACGGCATCAGACACATCACCTGCCTGATGTACACCTTCCCTGAGTTTAACAAGACCTCTGAATGTGCCGTTTACTACAATCTTGCTGCTTTAGTAAAGGGAAAGTTCTTCAACGGCAGCCCCTATTTACAGCCATTTTCCCCTTTTTATGCTTAAATAAAAATTAAAAAAAAAAAATAAACAATTAAATTGATGGGCCACATTGAAATTAATGGCATAATCACAAATGTTATGCATAATGTGCATACTTTGTTAAGAAAACTGGCAACAAAAATATTTTAAAAAGAAGAGTATGACATAATCAATTTTTATGATCATTTTTCGTTCCTTTGCATACTGGTAAAATGGGGGGGTAGGGCAGCAGATTCAGCCACTGTGGCCCCTAAATGAATCACAGCATCATAAAATCAGGTTGGGAGTAACTGCGGTACTCTATCCTAACCATTAAACCTATTAAAAAAAGACCTATCAGTTGTATGCAAAATTTCTGAGGGCATCAGATACAACATACGTTTCCCATTTGGCAATTTTAAATTGGAAAAAGCTATCATTCACCACAAACGTATCATAAAGGATGCCGACTTTCCTCATTTTCTTGCACTTTATGCTCAAATTATTAAAACTTAATAGATAAAGAAAGGTCAAAATGAAATGGAATAACTTTAGTATTTTTTCTAATTAATTTTGTGTATTTTTACAACTTGGGGGAGGGATACAAAATCAATCAATGTGGGCACTCATAGTGATCACAACATCACCTAGTCAAGTTAATATGAATTGTGACATCCTGTTGTAATGATGTAAGCCTGACAATGGACTGCCAGTGCTATAGAAAATGTCTGAAGGTATCTGACACATTATTTTTGTATTTTGTTTGCGATTTTGAGGAAATGGCCATTTATTGGGTGCACAAATACCTTCTCTGTGAGCCACAGATTCAATATGTTTTCATTTTTTTTTTTTGCAGAGGATGCAGAAGGTGTGCTTTAACATAATAATGCCTGATTTGGGCTTCTGGAATGAATTCAGATTTATTTAGAGGAAAATGTTTCTCAAGCTCATTTTAGCATCCCTGAAGAGCGTGAATGGGGGTATCCTTGTGTCATCGGCTATGTCTCTGATGTTTTCCTAAGGATTTTAGGGGAACATCGCTTAAACATCTCAGGACATACTAAGGTACACTTTGAAACCCATCTTATTGAGTACTGGGGGAGGGGTGGGGTGGGGGGCGGGTGGGGGCGGGGGCCGGGGGGTGTATGGTAGACCGAACTAGCTCTTGGACTACTAAAGCGACTGCTGCGTGCAGCCCGGGTCACAAGTTCATGTCGACAGTAAGACGCACTCTTGTTTTAATTTATTGGATATGCTAATTTACATAAACAAATGAAAAATGAGCTTGCGGCGTATTTCCGGCCACATATAAAACCCTGACTGGGATGTCTGCTATGGATCATGCTTGACTGTGCAAAACGCCTTGATACTTAACTATCAGTTTTGATCGGAGGACAAGGCTGGTATAGATTTGTGGCAAAATATCTACCGAGTCTGTTCAGTTCGAGGTTTTAGGCGGATGGTTGCTTTGAGGGTTGAAAACTGCTCTGGAATCACAGTGCTTCGATGATTTGCGGGCGTCTTCGTTTATTCCCTTGTATTTTGTCTTGAGCATTAATAGGCGGCCCTGGCGCGCACGCGGTGGCGCAGTGGATTTGCATTAGTCAAAGCCACTGTCATCGAGCCCCTATGGGGCGAGCATAGATTCACACACACCTTGCAGATGAGGAGGCTCATGATGTTGTGTGCCTCGAGAACGACAGTCAGAAAATAACCCTCTTGTGCATGCAGCACCACAGCATTGTATGCATGGCTGTCTGTAGCGGTTTCTGTCACAATGATTCTAGCTGGAATCATCGCAACAAAACCAGCAGCGAAAAGGTTAATGAAATCCTGGATGGTGCACTTAAGATGATCTGACCAAGATATAATACAAAAGCAATAAACCACTTTAAATTCAGATTCTAAGGAAAATTTAAAACTTGCTACCTCTAAAAGAACTAACAATTAGAAATGCTACAAATGCCTCTTTAAACTGAAATTGTGTGAAAGTTCAGTGCTCCACAGCTGAGCTAGTGCATATCCGCAGCCTGTTTCTGTTCCAAACACGAGTTCAGCTGTTTAATCTGAAAATGTCTTCAGTTCATCCCGATCTGTTATTTGACAATCGCGCAGAATCTAAGCCGTAAAAAACTTCAACAACTGTATTGACCAGGCTGTTTATGCACAGTGTATTATCCCCTACGGCACATCAACATCTGACAACATCGCTGCCGATGAGAAGATATACTACCACAGCCGATAAGAAGAGAATTAGAACAAGATCTTCACCGCAACACCAACGAACATCCAACTCGAAGTATAGCTTTTTTGTGTAATTCACAGCTGATGATGCGAACACTTTCAGCAATCATTAAAATAACAAGTATATTCCTTTTAAAACTTGCCATTATTTATACGGGTATGTGATTTTGGACCGTACGGCTTAAGGCAGTAAGGTCCACACTAACAGAACAGCACACACAAACGGACACAGTCTGTATTTGCTTAATTCTACACGGCATTCAGTATCTACAACACCACAATCAGCACACACGCAGCTGATTCTGACGATGTTGTGTGCGCGCTAATATAAAGCGCTTTGTAATATCGTAACAAGTGTCACAGTTCAGTCACTGTAATCTCAACACACTTTGTAACAAATATTTGGTTTTAACAAAGCTCGTGGAAAATCACTTGTGAACTCAGAAGAAAGAAAAAGGTTGACATCAACTACAACTGGCCTTCCCGGCATGCAGACAAGTACCACCCGGACATCTGTTAACCCTCTCACTACCCTACCCCTATTTTGCTCTCGTGTCCTGCTGTACATTCCCACCCCTCAATCTATCCCACCAAAACCCACTCGTTTAAGTCTGCGGTAAGCCCTGAAAATGACAGACCCTTTCTGGAGAAGGCCATTTTTCATAGTTATAATATCTGTATATAGATGCAATTTTCATTAAATCAGAGGGACCGCAGTGACGTCCTCCTCACCAGAGTGATGCCCAGCGCAGAGTGCCACACTGACCACCGCCTTGTTCGCTGCAAACTCAGGCTCCGCCTCAAGCTGAAACCCAAGAAAGGCCCCCCCCCCCCCCCCCCCCAAGAAAAAGCTTGATGTTGCCAGCCTTCAGCGTGACGACAAGAAAGCTGCCCTTCAGGCCGATTTACAGCGCATGCTCAAAGACACAGTTGATCCAGCAGACTCCTCCCCTGAAACACTCTGGGAACAACTGAAAACTGCTATTGTAAAATCCTCTGTGGAAGTCTTGGGCTTTGCTAGAAAGAGGAACAAAGACTGGTTTGACGAAAACGACGTAGAGATCCAGGAACTTCTAGCAAAAAAAAAAAAAGAGCCGCCCACCAGGCCCATCTAGCCCAGCCTTCCTGCCCTGTGAAGAAGTCTGCCTTCCGCCTCATCTGCAGCAGTCTCCAGCTCAAGCTTAGAGAGCTCCAGAACGAGTGGTGGTCCAGATTCGCACAGAGGACCCAGCTCTGCGCTGACAACGGTGACTACAGGGGCTTCTACGAAGCACTGAAAGCAGTGTATGGCCCTAGGCACCTGGTACAAAGTCCCCTGCGAAGCGCTGATGGACAGGCACTCCTCACAGATAATACCTCCATCTTGGCAAATACCTGGCAAAAGTGGGCGCAGAGAAAGAACAAGATGAAAATGGAGTCAGCTTCACAGAGATGAAGACCATCATTAAGTCTGTGTACAGACCACCACAACGGCCCCTAGACAGTTACCATCAGCTGTCCAGACAAGAGCAGGTGACCATCTTTCGTCTGAGGACCGGGCACAACCGACTCAATTTCCACCTGCACAGACGCTTCCACCTCGTGCCATCTCCCCTGTGCCCTTGTGGAGAAGCAGAGCAGACCGCAGAGCACATCCTCCAGGACTGTGGGAACCACCAGCCGCTGAGGGAGGAGATATGGCCGAAGCCCGCCACTCTACAAGAGAAACTGTACGGGCCTGTGGAGGCGCTACAGAAGACCACAGATTTCATTTTGAGAGCCAAACTCCAAGTGTGACGGCGTTCGAGAAGAAGAAGATACCTCCATCTTGAACCGCTGGTCGGAATACTTTCAGGACCTCTTCGGCGCTGAGCGCACTGTTCAAGAAACAGTCATCCTCCAAATCCCACACCTTCCACTAAAGGTTGAATTGGACGAACCACCCACCGCCGAAGAGACCCTCACAGCCATCCACCAGCTCAAGAGTGGCAAAGCAGCAGGCATTGACGGAATCCCGCCAGAGATCTGGAAACATGGAGGCCCAGCACTGCACAACAAGCTCCACGACCTCTTTCTCTGCTGCTGGGAAAAAGGAACACTACCAAAGGATCTCCGTGATGCTGTCATCATCACCCTGTACAAGAACAAAGGAGAGAAGTCTGCCTGCTCTAATTATCGTGGAATTACCCTGCTGTCCATTGCCGGGAAAATTCTCGCAAGGTTGCTCCGGAATCGGCTGGTACCTGCCATCGCTGAAGACCAGCTCCCAGAGGGCCAGTGTGGCTTCAGAGCCAACAGGAGTACCACCGACATGGTCTTTGTGCTGAGACAGCTTCAGGAGAAGTGCCGCGAGCAGAACAAAGGGCTGTACGTAACGTTTGTCGACCTAACAAAAGCGTTTGACACTGTGAGCAGGCAAGGTATGTGGCAGATCCTGCAGCGACTAGGCTGTCCCCCAAAGTTCCTCAACATGATCGTCCAGCTCCACGAGGACCAGCAAGGCCAGGTCAGACTAAACAGTGACCTCTCAGAACCATTCCCCATTCGCAACGGCGTGAAGCAAGGCTGCGTGCTGGCACCGACCCTCTTCACCATCTTCTTCAGCATGATGTTGAAGCAGGCCACAGTGGACCCCGACGATGACGACGCAGTGTACATCAGGTATCGTCTCGACGGCAGCCTGTTCAACCTCAGACGACTGCAGGCCCACACGAAAACCCTAGACCAACTGATTCGTGAGCTGCTCTTTGCTGATGACGCTGCCCTCGTTGCACACACAGAGAGAGCCTTGCAGCGCATTACGTCCTGCTTCGCAGATACCGCCCAGCTCTTTGGACTTGAGGTCAGTCTGAAAAAGACAGAGGTCCTTCATCAGCCAGCACCCAAGGAAGAGCATCGCCCTCCCCACATCACCATCGGCGAGTCCGAACTGAAGTCTGTACACCAGTTTACCTACCTTGGCTGCATCATCACGTCAGACGCCAAGCTGGACAAGGAGCTGGACAACAGACTGGCAAAAGCGAACAGTGCTTTCGGGCGACTATTCAAGCGGGTGTGGCACAATCAACAGCTGAAAAAAGGCACCAAGATCAGCGTGTACAGAGCTGTCGTCCTCACCACCCTGCTGTATGGTTCCGAGTCCTGGGCCCTCTACCGCAGCCAACACTCCTCGAACGCTTTCACCAGCGCTGCCTGCGTACCATCCACAGCATTCACTGGAGTGACTATGTCACCAACGTCGAGGTCCTTGAACAGGCGGAAACTGTGAGCATCGAGGCTTTGCTGTTGCGGACACAGCTTCGCTGGGCGGGGCACGTCTCCAGGATGGAGGATCATCGCCTACCCAAGATCACTCTGTTCGGCGAGCTCGCCACGGGACACCGAGACAGAGGGGCACCAAAGAAGAGATACAAAGACGGTCTCAAGAAGTCACTTAGTGCCTGCCAAATCGACCACCGCCAGTGGTCTTCGCTTGCTGCGGACCGTGACACCTGGCGCTCCACCATACACAAGGCAGCCGTCTCCTTTGAGGACTCTCGCAGAGCTAACCTTAAGGACAAGCGGCTCAGAAGAAAAAACAGAGCTGTCGTAACTCAGAACCCTGACCAGACCTTCCCCTGCAGCCACTGCGGTCGAACCTGCCTGTCCCGGATTGGCCTCCGCAGCCACGAAAATGCCTGCAGACGACGTGGGCAAGCCCTATAGAATCTTCGTTCGCGAAGTCAAGCCAAGAGAGAGATGCAATTTTCATTAAATCAGCACGTTCTCACTGACGAACACTGATTTATACATAAACATGGATTACTGAAAGCACTTGCATGTTTGCTCTCAGGCTGTCCACGCCTTATTATCGTTGGACCACTTCTTTTTGTGTTTATGAAAATACGATGTTGATAACAGTAAGAGAAACGACACAAATAAGAAGAAGGAAAATGAGACCCTCTTTCTGATAATTCACATTGAAAACGCTGATGTTTACATCATTGCCTACCTTCTCCTTTTCTGTTGAATTTGTTAACACACATTCGTGGAGCCTCAACCAGCTCTGTAACACCCACAAATTTGTTACGTAGTACTCTGGGAGTCTAAAGAGCGTCACGAGCTTTGTAGCAATTGTTACACTATCAAAAAGCGCGTTACAAAAGTATGTTGTCTGTGCGCGCTTTGAAGTCCACAGTACACGTCTATACTGGAAAGCATCCAAAACACCGGTGTCCTCTGCCAAGAGCCGAAATAAGGTTACAACAGTGCAGCCAACGCAGACAGTGGATCACAGAAGCGCGGAGTGCCCATGCAGATAGCATGTCATGGAATCGGCCAGAAAGTTACTAGATGTTTCGAGTCTGGATTTGCTAACAATTATTACATCTAGACAATGCGACCGGATCAAATAATAAGGGGTTCCTGGTAGCTAAGCGAGCCCTAGTTTTACCTCATATCTTGCTTTGAACTCATGAAATGATACACACTGACTGGAATACAGATCGGTAGCAGGGGAGACAATTTAGTTCAGTGTTTTAGTGCAGTAGCACCGATTTCCCCCAGTGCGCCCCTCAGCCACAGTAGTTAGCGATGAGGAATACTGTCCCGCAACGAACATACAGTATAGTTAGAATTCCTGTGAAGGAATACTGTCAAGCAATGGACATATAGCATGGTTAGAATTCCTGTGAAGGAATACCGACCAGCAATAGACATGTAGTATAGTTAGACTGAATTCCTGTAAAGAAACACTGTCCAGCAATGGACATGTAGTATAGTTAGCCGAATTCCTGTAAAGGAATACCGTCTGTCCAGCAACGGACATATAGTATAGTTAGAGTTCCTGCAAAGGAATACAGTCGGCCCCGCATAGTCTAGATAGCCCCGTAAAGGGCTCAATGACGTGTAGCAAAGTGCTCCGTCCAGAAACGGAAGAACGTTAATCATCCCTAGTCCCGAAAAGGACTATCCAACAATCCCGAAACGGATTCTCCTTTGTCCCGCAAAGGTCATTTAATCTGCAAGTATTTAATCATTTATGTAGATAAATTAAGTACCTAGTTAAGTGGGTTTGGGACCTATAGAACTTGTCATTAGAGTCTGGTTTTAATTTGTGTTCGTTGCTACGTCTAGTGTGTAGGCTAGCATAAATTTGGTTCATATGGTCTAATGATTTCAGGTGTTTTATGAGCGTCTTGATTTATTCTTTGTGAATTACGATATTTCGTTCTGTGCTATATTGATTGGTTTTTAATATGCCTGACAAGATGACTGATAACGAAAGGTATATACTGTACATAAAATTAAAGCACTTCATCATCACCGATTGTGAGAGTCAGTAAATGTTGTTCGTACACGTTTGTGTGAAACAATACAAGAGTGTGTGTGGAGCATGAGACTAAGAATCTGCTGAGAGTTTGTTGACGTGTTTAGTTTATCAATTCAGTGTTATGCTTGCACTCAGGTCAATGCACGTTCACTACGATCATATTAACTAGGGTTTCTCTGGATACTGTGGTAGGTGCATTGTGCAATTAGTATTTGAACACAACGCGAGGCACTGAGACACATTTGTGAGTGCGCATGCGAGACCAGTGTAAGACAAGAGACTAAATAGTTGAATTACACTCCACAGCAATCTCCAGCCCTTCCCTACGAAAGGGATGCGGACTAAACATGGGCATTTGCAGGTTTGATGGGTAGTCCAGTCTGACCATCTAATAACAAGCCGCCTGCGCAGTCCAGTTACACAGGCATAAAACACACTGACTTACAGTTGGCCATCAACTCGCTGTCAACTTTGTAAGACGCACAGATTTTTAATTGGCCATCAACTCTCTGTCAACTTTGTAAGACGCACAGATTTTTAATTCATGAGCTCCATCAACTGCTAGGACTTGAGCATGAGAATAGAGTCCCGGGGGCAGATCAGTTACCTCGAAGAGGGGGGGGGGGGGGGTTCAACTTTTTGTTTGGGACCTTCAACCTGATACAAAAGGCCTCCCCGACGCTAGACCTTGCTTCCAGGGCCGGGTCGAAAAACCGAAAAGCGAGGCCCCTCCTCCCCCACCCCCAAAATTTTCAACGTGGGGAAAGGAACCTTTGGACCCCCCCCTCCCCCCACCCCTGTAGTCCTTTTGTCTAATTTGCTTGCCAGTATTGTTATAGTTGTTGCATCGTCAGAGAAATAAAAAAAAACTGACGATGCAAATAATGATATTCGTGTGTTTGGCGGGCTGAGCCTCGGGGTGTGGAGTGGGTGGGGGGCAAGGGTCTGTGTGTGTGTGTGTGTGTGTGTGTGTGTGTGTGTGTGTGTGTGTGTGTGTGTGTGTGTGTGTGTGTGTGTGTGTGTGTGTGCCAGGTGCAATGAGTATAGAGGCTACGCTAAGAGCTGCAGTCATATCATCAGCATTTCCTACTAAAAAATAATCGAGTCCCGCCGGGACGCTGGCTGGCTGTAATGTGCGCGTGCGGAAACCGCTCCCACACGGTCGGCTGTGTAGTAAGGCGATGATCAGTTTCGCGGTTTGTAAACAGACAGTCTTCTAATGTGTGTATATATGACACACTACTCAGCTGTATCAGACACTGACAGGGACAGGAGTTTTTATGGGCACAGACCGGCACACACATACAGCTTAGAGAAAGAGAGAGTCACCGGCACAGTCATCGTAGTGCATGCGGCACACCGCGCCGGGACATAGTCTGCACTGCGTTAACAAAATCGACATCAATCAACCAATCAATCAGTAAACCAACCAGTCAAACCATCAATCGCATTCTAATAAAACAAATCAAATTCAAATGAGTATTCACAAAAATGTGAGAGATATTTCCTGTGAAATTTCCAGCCGGCGAATTAACGTACAAAAAGAAAGAAGTTACCCACCGCAAAACTGTCAGGCTAACTTGACTACTCCAGTAAATGAAGTCAGTGTCCATTACCGTCCGCATCACCTGCTGGTACGGGAGTATGAGTAAAGGAATGCGTCATACTAGCTAGTAAAGTTGAAACATTATGTTTATAACACGGAAAAACAAAGGAAAATAATCAGAAACAGTAAGCCTAAGACTGAACAAATTAAAACGGCCAATTCCATTCAACTCAGAAGGGTGTTCACCGAGTATCAGTTAATATCGAAATGTATGCCACAGTACAAGTATTGAATGAAATGTTCGTCATTCTCATGTTTCCCCCTCTACCCTCCCCCCCCCCCCCCTCACCCCGCCCCACAAACAGCAACTGAAGCGAAGGAATCACTACTATAGCATATTGTTCATGGAAGAATATATGTCTACAGGTTACTGCTGCAACTAGGCAAAGACACACGCATCTTTGACCTTTTTTAATGCTTCAGTTCGCAAAAAGCTTTTACTGGGATTCAATATACACACCCACTTAGACAATAACACCCTATTGTCCCACCAAATACTTTCTTTGGTCCGTTCACAGCGAAAAGAGGCCACCGGAATCTTGTGACCGGACACAGTCAAAAGATTGCTTCTGATAGGCGATGGTAGCTGACGTCATAACTATTCTATACCACCTCAGGTCATCTGCATAATTATAACCAATCAGAGACAAGATGGCAGATGAACCAGCGAAGAAAAAAAAAACTGAAAAAGTATCAGTCGACTCGCACCGGCCGACAATGGCAGACTCGGAATTGAAGAGAAGAAAGAGGAAGAGAGACAAGATACCCCTAAGTAGAATTGACATCGGACAAGGGAATATAGAGCTTGGCTTGACCGCCCATCCGGAATTTGTCGCTTTCCTGCTAGGTGAATCAGTAAGTAATCTACGGTCTTTATCGATCTTCCTATAGTTCCGCGAGCGCTAGTGATTTTTCAGAATTCATGATCTTGAGTAGAATTTATCTCTTACTGATTTCGCAAGAATTTAAACCTGTTTTATCATAAAGTTACGAGCTAGTTATCAGATTTATGCTGCAAGGATCTGAAAACAACGGTGTGTGTCAAAATTGCGGCACATCGCTGGTCGTAACACGTTTTTGTCTGTGCGGGCTCTCATTCACTCGATTCACAGAGGTAGTGTTTCTGCTGCGATGGTGCATTTGTCATTTCCAGAGATGCTGTCAGTTACGTAGACTTCGATGTGTGCGATGTGAAATTGCAGTGCAGAAAGTGGGTATAAATACCACTGTTCTGTTTCGTGTTTCCGAGGGAAAGGATCAAAGGTCAAACTAGGCACCGTGGACGCTGGCTCAGTCGCTTGGCGCGGAGACTGAGTCGAACAAGCCACGCCCCCGGCCGTGCACTGACGACTGATGCAGCACGGTGGTCGTTACTAGTAGCAGGTCAAGGGGGACCCGCAGCAGTGATTTTGACAGCATTGCGAGTATGGAAGATTTATTCTACATTCTAGTGGAAAAAATATGTCAAAGGGATGTCGGAGAACATGAGTACATGTGTACACTGACACGTGTGTTCACTACACCGATGACCTCGTGACCTGCAGTATTGACCGGGCTCTGCCTTGTGACGTAGGCTAGTAAATATGCACATTATTCAAAACCAGGCCGATGAAGGCGATAATCTGCGCTCTCGGGTACAAAAAACAACACACCCTCCAAACGACGAATTTCGACATTTGGCATTGTATTTACATCATAAAACTCAAAGTTAGTACACAAAGGACCCATACATAATACTGTCAACAGTATCTGTTGCATTGTGTTGAGATGCTTGATCCTGGGGAAAATAACTTTAAATGCAAAACAGCAACATGCTAGAGAGGTATGGCCGAAAATTGTCACTGGTAGTTAAGTTTTAGTGCTTTCCTGTTTCTTCTCATGTTAATATTTCAGAACATTCGGTTGCTTTCTCTGAGTGAAAAATGAAGTTCAAGAAAGATTGAGTATCAGATGTTTTAAAGGACAATGTCTTCGGACACACACTGTGGTCACTTATGTTTTTGTCTAGCTGCAATAATTGCCGGGCTCGTACATTGTCTGTGTGCAGTTCATGTTTAACATGTTACCTTTCATGAGACCCGTGGAGTTCGTTTATTTGAACAATTTGGTGCGGAACAACTGAACTGTACAAGATTCTGTAATTTTCCATTATTCCTTTTTGGTTTGTCCATGTCAGCTAATTCCAGTCACTGTCACAGTCAGTCTCAGAGTGTGGAATGCACAGTGTTCACATTCCGACACATAAGAGTGACCTAAGAAATGCTACATAGCCGGCATTTTCCAGTAGCTGGTATAGCACAGTTTCCAGAGTAGGTGCTGGCCGTGCTCGCGGCAGAAATGCTGATGCCTGTAAAAACTCTTAGCGTAGCCTCTATACTCTTTGGTGTGTGTGTGTGTGTGTGTGTGTGTGTGTGTGTGTGTGTGTGTCTGTGTGTGTGTGTGTGTGTGTGTGTGTGTGTGTGTGTGTGTGTGTGTGTGAAGTTTTACACTGGCGTTGCACTAAAACTACCAGGAATACAGGCGGGAGGGTTTGATAGGGTTGCTTATAGCTTCCCTACACGGAGAAACGTAACACAAAAAACTAAACATTTTCATTGCATCGAAATGCCTCCTCCGCACACGCAGAAACGCGATGAAAACATTTCGATTTAAACCCACTGACCCATACGATATATGAAAAATCTGGCAAGACGAAACTTGCCTTTCCGGTAATTAGCACTGGATGATATGTTCATAGCACGGGCTATGGACAACACCGCTTTACGTGCAGCATTTCAGTCGAAACACTGTTCGTCACGCGTATCCCCCAAGCAGCGGCAGTCGGCACGGATGAGGTCGATAAACTTCTACGGCAGTTTTGCAGCCACTCTACGCCATCGCCTTATCGGCCATCTTGAGTGCCACGGTTTTGGCTTGAATAACACCAGATAAAATGTGATTGAGCGGACGATGTTGATTGGGCAGCGCGTAAAAATGTTGGAGCGAAATGTTTCGTGAATAGAGACAGGTTGTATTGCTCGAAATGTGCCGTTTCGCATTTCGTGAAATTGTGAAAAGTAGGAGAAATGTTTGAAATGCGCTCGTTTCGACGAAATGTGCCATTTCGTGTCTCCGTGTGAGGAGGCCATAAGTTAGTTATTTGGGTTTTACGCCGAGCAGGCGACTAAGGCCATCTCACGGCGGAGGGTTGGATGGAGTGGGGGTGGGGGTGGGGTGACACCAGATCGACCCGGGGATGGGAGGCAGGAGGGTTGGAGGAGGAGGTGTGTTTGGATGCGTGACGGGATAATTTAAAAAAACGGCGGGAGACGTGTTGTTTATATCCCATGCAGCCAGGCAGGAAATACTTGCCATCAACAAGTCGAAATCACACACAGACCGGAGAAAAAAAATTATAATATGAGGCAATCAGTTTTATCCTAATCGTACCCGACAGCCAAGAAAAAAATGTGGGCTTATGTAAATACCGTTTACGAAAATTAACCGATTATTAACGAGAAGATTGCTGTTTCGTAAAAAAGATTGAATTGTTTTCAGAATAATCCCAAATAATTCCAGAAAAACGTGATTTTTTTTTCAAAAATATTTAATTATCACTGAAAAGGTTGAAGTAACAACGCTGGTTAACAAATTCATTCAATGTCTTCCTTTAATCTAGCTATATGCGAAATACCTAGGAAATATATAAACAATTACGGACTCCAATGTGGATCAACCGTTTTTTTTTTGGAAAACGACCATTTTCTGGCAAATGTGCATCTTAATAAAAAAAAAAAAAAAAAATACATCGAGATTATCACTTTAGGGACAATACGGTAAAATGTCACGCTTGTCTGTCCTCAAATGCGGACTTTGGTCGCTGTTTCTCTCTACTAGTAGTATGTAAAACCTTTAACTGACCCTTTTTTTCATGTACATTTAGCTGTTTAGTATGTTTCTTTTTCTTGTAGTAGTTTTGTATGATTTATGTACATTAAGTTAGTCTTCTTCTTCTTCTCGAACGCCGTCACACTTGGAGTTTGGCTCTCAAAATGAAATCTGTGGTCTTCTGTAGCACCTCCACAGGCCCGTACAGTTTCTCATGTAGAGTGGCGGGCTTCTGCCATATCTCCTCCCTCAGCAGCTGGTGGTTCCCACAGTCCTGGAGGATGTGCTCTGTGGTCTGCTATGCTACTCCTTGGGAGAGGCAAAGGCTAGAGGAGTAAACCCTATACAAATCCGGGCAGGGATGCTCGATAGCCTTGGTTGGCAGATCTCCTTCGAGAAGGAAAACTCCGAGGAAAAACCTGAGTAGATGGGACTCATAAGCCTTGGTCGGCAATCCATCTAGGAGAAGGACACTCCAAAGCCAAACCATCCTGTGCTCCCAGGAAAGGCCTTTTGACCAGGAGTTAAGGGTGAGGTAACCCCGACAGAAACCCCGAGTGCTGAAGACGGAGGTACTGGGCTGCACAGCGCACTCTAATAAACCACAGTACCACGCATATACAGCCATATGACATTAAGTTAGTTATTGATGTCTTGTTATAGTGATTTTTTTTATAATGTATTATAGTGAACAAAGGACAGTTTGGAAGAAAGGTATTTCAATGCCTAAAACTTTATTATAATAAACGTTTCATCATCATCATCATCATCATCTCTCTCTCTCTCTCTCTCTCTCTCTCTCTCTCTCTCTCTCTCTCTCTCTCTCTCTCTCTCTCTCTCTCTCTCAATCCACACAGCTAACAAAGACATAATTGTAGTTGAAAACGGCCTTCAACAAAGTCTCGATGATAAAGCAGCATGGTGTAAAGTCAACTCTATGATTCTGCATCCTACTAAAACAAAATCTATGATTATTGCAACACGCCAAAAGCATAAGTTGAAACCATTAAAGCTTAATCTATCACTCGGCGACGACATCATAGAACAAGTAGCTGAACATCGTCTATTGGGGGTTACAATTGATAATCAGCTCAGGTGGCAAATGCACATTGACAATGTATGTAAAACGGTCTCTAGAAATGTCTTTATGTTATCGAAATTAAAGTATTTCACAGATAGTAAAACCAGAAAATTGTTCAGTAATGCACACATCATGTCACATATAAACTACGCATCGACGGATTGTTGCAGTGATGTCCACTTAAAAAGATTAAATTCTCTACTTAGGAGAATGGCAAAATTAATTCTTCCCGACCCGCACTTGACGACCGAGGAAAAACTCAAAAAAACTGGATTCCTACCCTTTCAAAATCACTTTAAATTTAACAAAAGGGGTCGTCATCATCATCATCATCAGTCCCTTGCCCGAACTGGGCGTTGGGGGGACTGAAAGGCAGCAGCAACAGACAGTGCTCTCCACTGAGTTCTATTTTGGGCGGTGGCAAGCAAGTCTGACATCTCGAGTTCGGTCCATTCTTTTATGTTTGCGACCCAACTCTTTCTCTGACGACCTCGCCGACGACTTCCTTCGAGAGTGCCTTGGAGGATAGTCTTGGACAAGGTGTTGTGTCGGGTCACGTGGCCAAACCAAGCAAGCTTGCGCCGTTTCACGGTTGCCAGAAGGGGTTCATGTGGGCCCACCAGGGAAGTGACGATGCTCCGTACATATTCGTTGGTCTTGTGCTCGCGGTACGAGATGCGGAGCAACTTCCTCAGGCACTTGTTCTCAAAGGCCTGGATTTTCTTTTCTGAGTCTGCAAGCAGTGTCCAAGTCTCACAGCCGTAGAGTAGAATAGACACTATGAGGGACTTGTAAAGCCTGTACTTGATGGTGAAGCTGATGGAGTTACTTCGCCATATCCTGTCCAGCCTGGCCATTGCGGATGTTGCTGTACCTATCCTGATACGGATCTCTGCTATGCAACTACCGTCTTTGGACAGGGTGGCTCCCAAGTACTTGAAGCTATTGACCTCTTCTAGCTTTTGGCCATTCATGTGAATGTTGCTGCTGCTGTCGCTTGTGGTGTTGATCATCACTTTGCTTTTATCCGTACTGATCTCCATGCCATAAGACCCTGCGCTACTTGAAAGTTTGTCTGTCAGGTTTTGGAGCTCACTATTGCTGCCTGCCATGAGGTCAATGTCGTCTGCGAATCGAAGATTGCACAGGGATCTGCCACCAATAGAGATTGAAGTATGGTGGTCGTGGAGGGTTTCCTGCATGATCTTCTCCAGGAATATGTTGAAAAGGACAGGAGAGAGCAGGCATCCTTGACGGACACCGATCGTCGTCCTGAAGAACTCGCCTGACTGATTGTTAAGTAGAACCGCGCTGCAGGCGTTCTTGTAAAGCGCTTCTATCATTTGGATCAGTCCCTCCTCTATGTTGAACGATCTCATGACTTGCCAGAGTCCGTCGTGCCAGACGCGATCAAATGCTTTCCTGAAATCAATGAAGTTGTGGTAGAGTTCGCGCTGATGCTGCAGATGTTTCTCGATCAGGACGCGGCAGTTGAAAATCTGCTCTACAGTGCTTCTTCCAACTCTGAAGCCAGCCTGTTCTTCTGCCAGCAGTTCCTCGGCGAAAGTTTTGAGGCGGTTGAGAATGATTCTAAGCATTACTTTGCTAGGGTGACTTATCAGACTGATAGTTCTGTAGTTCTGGCACTGTTTCAGGTTTCCTTTCTTGGGGAGCGGGATCACTAGAGACTGTGTCCATTCTACTGGCCATTTCTTTTGCTCCCAGATCTTTTGACAGAGTGTAGTGAGGACCTTCGTTGTTACTTCTCCTCCATGTTTCAACAGTTCAGCAGGTACGTTGTCTACACCTGGAGACTTTCCTCCCTTCAGGCCGCGTACGGCTGCTTCCACCTCTTCAGCTAACACTGGCAGGTCTTCAGCCTTCCTGGCCCCAGCCTGGTTGTTTTGGAGGACGCTGGTGTCTGGCTCAGCCTTGTAGTTATACAAGTCTCGGCAGTACTCAGTCCATCTGTTTAGTACAGCAGTGTTTTCCGTAAGGAGTTGGCCGCTGCTGTCTTCGATGACTGTGGCTGTTCGCTGTTGAGTCTTGGTGAGGGTCCTTAGCGTTTCATAAGCCTTCTTGCTGTTGCCATTTGCCATGCCCTCTTCCACGCTACAACACTGGTCTTCAATCCAATCTTCTTTGGCTTCTTTCATCCTCTTCCTGATCTTCTTGTTGACAAGTCTGTACTTGTTTGCTGATGTGAGGTCTTGGCCTCTCTTTTTCTTCCAGGCTCTCCTCTCATCACAGAGATCGAGGATGTCATCGGTGACCCAGGGCTGTTTGCGCTTCCTCTGCTTCCCCAGCACTTCTTCTGCTGTAGAAAGTAACACCTCTTTTATATTTCCAGCAAGGGTGTCTACGTCGCAGTCCAAAGTAGCCAAGGCTGCAAATCTGCCTCCCACCTGGGCTTGGAAGAGCTCTTCTACTTCCGGGTCTTTTAGCTTCTGGAGGTCGAATCTGATGCGAGGGTTCTTGCTATCTCGTTTCAATGCCAGCTTCAACTTGAGGCTAGTAAGGACGAGGTTGTGGTCGCTGCCAATATCAGCGCCAGGAAAGGACCTCGTTTGTGCTTTGTTAACGCTGGATTTGAATCGTCGAGGCAGCAAGATGAAGTCAATCTGGTTATGGACCAGGCCTCCTGGCGATTGCCATGTCACTGTTCTTGACTTCTTGTGTGGATGGAGGGTATTAGCAACGGTGAGACGGTGACTCTCTGCGAACTCTAAAAGTCGCAGGCCTCTGTCATTTGTTTCTCCAAGGCCAAACTTGCCAGCTGTTCCTGCCCATTGTTGGTAGGCGTCAGGGCCGATCTTTGCATTCCAGTCACCGAGGACAGTCAGAATGTCTTTCTTAGGTGTTTTCTTGATGATGTTGTCCAGTTGTTCGTAAAATTCTTCTAATTCTTCATCATCATGGTCTGCTGTTGGAGCGTATACTTGTATGATAGTGATGTTGTGCGGTCGGGCGGAGATGCGGATGGAGATTAATCTGCTTGACACGGGGGTGCAGCTGATGACAGTTCCAACCACCTCTTTCCTTACGATAAAAGCTACGCCATGTTCGTGCTTGGTTTCTTTTCCGCTGAACCAGATTTTATGGCCTTCATCTGTTGTTGTTTCTCCGAAGCCTGTCCATCGAACTTCTGCAAGTCCTACAATGTCCCAGCGATAGCGCTTCAACTCGTGGGTGAGTTCCTTCACTTTGCCGCACTGGTAGAGTGTGCGAACGTTCCAAGTTCCGATAGTTATTCCTTGTGTGGGCAGCTTGATGGTGGGTTTGGTTCCAGTAACACACTTGTCGCCCCCACCCTGGAGACCTCCAATGGGGTGCGCGGTCGTTGGTGATCCGGGCCCCGACCGATCCGGCATGTTATTCTTATTCTGTTGCTTGTCCATCAGTCCTTTCAATGGGCTTAGGCGAACTTGGCGGCGCCCGTCTCCTCTCCAAGTATTTCAACTGACTGAAAGACGCGTCAGCCCCTCACAACGTTTCGCCCGCCAGCAGAAGTGGTTACCGGGGTGTGGCTAGGTAAAGGACCTGGAGCCAGCTGTGAGAGTTGAGTGCCATGTGAAGACCAGTGCTCCCGCCTGCCCCAAGAGGCGCTGCTGGCTGAAAAGTCAAAGGTACTACTTCTCCATGAACACTCTACACCCCAACAAAAGGGGTACTGATGTTTAAAGTGTGGAACCGTATCGCTCCAGAATATTTAATAGATCTGTTTAAAAAATCAGATTCCTGCTATGGGAATATGAGGGGTCTTTATATTGTTCCAAAACCCCGAATAGATTTATTTAAATCCACTTTGTCATTTGCGAGTTCCACACTGTGGAACGCACTCCCACATGACGTTAAAGCCACGCCGATATTATCTCGTTTCAAGACAAGTCTTTATAGATACCTGACATCACTTAAATAATAATAATATCTAGTTAAACGTAGACACACGAATGTACGTGTATATTCTAACTATCATGTGTATGTGCGCGTGTATGTATGTGTGTGTATGCATCTGTGTGTGTGTGTGTGTGTGTGTGTGTGTGTGTGTGTGTGTGTGTGTGTGTGTGTGCGCGCGCACGCGTGTGTGCGTTTGTGCGTTCATGCGTGTGTTTGTATTTATTGGACTACATTTTGTATCACTGTGCTTTGATGTCTCTGTTTTATGTATATTTTGTACTTAGTTAGTCGTAGTTTTAGCAACGGCAGGTACGAAAAATGATATAGTCACTGACTGTGTTAATATCTTCACCTTTGTAAGATAAAGATTCATTGATTCATTGATTCTCTCTCTCTCTCTCTCTCTCTCTCTCTCTCTCTCTCTCTCTCTCTCTCTCTCTCTCTCTCTCTCACACACACACACACACACACACACACACACACACACACACACACACACAAGCACACATGCACGCGGCGCTTGGCGCCAAAATACGTTTTTAAATAGGAACAACAAAAACGTTTTGCCCGTCCATGCTTGTGCCATCAACATTGCGTTGTGCCCTGCAATTACGGCCTCATTGAAATCTTAATTCTCTGCGGTCATCAGGCATATTATTGTTGATGTTCGCTGTAGTCACTTGACTCCGCGGCCAAAAGGGAGGTAATTAAGTTGCCATTTCGAAGTAACAGGGCGAGTTTACTTCCGTAATGAGACTCAAGATGATTGAATTGGTTCAACTTTTGGGCGGACAACTTTTTTCTTTAACTACTGCTAAGAAAACGGCTGGTGAAATCGAAGCGAATACGTCCTCAGAATCGTAGAAAGTAGGAATTCAGTGTGTGTTGTGTAGTTTTGTAAATAACGCGACTCGACTGCATGCTTTATTCTCAGATGTGACCACTCTTGGTACTATTTACCTGTGTTAGGAGGGATGACGCAACGACCATCCCGCGCTTGTGATATGAACGAAAAACAAGATGGGATGAACCATAACCCACAAAGTCAATTCTTCTATATGAGAGCTGCCCTCGCTGTCTTTGTCTTTGACCCGATTCTGATGCTGAAAAATATCCTAATAAAAAAAAGAAATCCTCCCAGATCTGCTAATGGGTCAGTGAGCTCAATAAGGAGCGCAGTGCATACGCGTCACTCGTTTGCCAAACGCCATTTGCAATTTTTGTTTTTACGAAATTTTATATTTTACTTGATTTGAGTTTCACTTTCGCTTCAAGGCTTGAGAAAAGGGTGACAAAACTAGAATTTCGTGGTACAATTTCAGTCTTAATATAATTTGTATGAAATCAGGTTGACTTTAAAGTTCTATATGATACACTAAGTATACCTGCATGCTCTTCTGAAAGCGCGTCGGTGTGTGTGTGTGTGTGTGTGTGTGTGTGTGTGTGTGTGTGTGTGTGTGTGTGTGCGCGCGCGCGCGTTAGTGCGTGCGTGCGCACGCGCTCCAAACATCTCCAAGAGGTACAGATCCTCATGCGCTCTCCGTATGTGTGTGTGTGCATAGGGGTCCGATGATAGTAGCTTTGACTAATGCAAATCCACTGCGCCATCGCGTGCGCGCCAGCGCCTACTAAGCTTAAGACAGAATACAAGGGAAGAAACGAAGACACCCGCGAATCGACGGAGCACTGTAATTCCAGAGCAGTTTTCAACCCTCAAAGAAACCATCCGCCTAAAACCTCGAACTGACCAGACTCGGTAGATATTTTGCCACAAATCTATACCAGCCTTGTCCTAAGATCAAAACTGATAGTTTAGTATCAAGGCTTTTTGCACAGTCAAGCATAATCCATAGCAGACGTCCGAGTCAGGGTTTAGATGTGGCCGGAAATACGCCGCAAGCTCATTTTTCATTGGTTTATGTAACTTAGCATATCCAATAAATTTAAAACAAGAGTGCGTCTTACTGTCAATATGAACTTGCGACCCGGGCTGCACGCAGCAATCAATTTTGTAGTGTAAGAGCTAGCCCGGTCTACCGTGCACCCCCCCCCCCTCCCTCCAGTCCCCCCCCCCTCCTTCCCCCCCCCCCCAGTACACAATAAGATGGGTTTCAAAGTGTACCTTAGTAAAACAAAAAACCCAAAAAAGAACAACAAAACAAAAACAAAACAAAACTATGTCCTGAGATGTTTAAGCGATGTCCCCTGTTACGTGGTAGAATCGTAGTCGTAGTATGAAAAACACACCTGACACACGCACGTAAGGTTCTTTTAAATAAACTTCATGCTTAAGGATGTAGACAATACTGGAGTAACAGTTCCAACAATATTTTAATTTAGCAATGCGATCTCCACACAATGCATTCCCAAATGCACCAACACTGATACAATGTCTCCTCTGAAACTGTCAACACTGCGGGTGACATAAAGTTTCTCACACAACGTACACCACCGTTACGCTGCGTCTCTCACGATGTACACCCTATACGGGCCACGTACCTACGATAAACTGTGTGTCCCTACAACTGACAATGAGTGACAATGTACGACCGTGCATCCCAGCATAAAGTTTTTATAGTATAAAAACTTTCTAGAACAATCCAACGAGTAAACACAACGCAACTAATCAAAACGGAACACTAACCAAAACTCATAAATATTAAATAAAAGAAGAACTTTCTAGAATAAAATAATAGTCTTCGAAAATTCGACTGCTAATTTCAGCACCAGATCCCATGTAAAATGACGTCTCACAAGAGTATGGTAGGCAGTTCACGACCTAGTCAGAATTTTCCAGAACTTTCACGATGTTTCAAAAACCATATTGACTGGCTGCTAAATTCACGCATACAGAAAACAACTGTTACAAAATGTTGCTTACATGTATGAGGTCACTAGACAGCGTGACCTTTCTCGAACGTTCTGGTTCACTCAGCAAATCTACGCAAAACAAAAATCGACCGCTCTTCTCTGTGCGACTATGCTAGAAACTTCCGGACCAATCCTAGCAATCATAACAAAGCGAATTCCACTATCTGCGCGAACAATAAAGAATCTTACTAAAAAGGTACGTGATTTGCAACCATGATAGCTCAAATAACTATCGGATCGTTTCCTATGATTAACACATGCATGCTCTCACAGAACAACACAACCACAATCGTAACATCCCCCTAAAATCCTTAGAAACACACCAGAGATATAGCCGATGACGCAAGGGTATCCCCATTCACGCTCTTTACGGAAATAAATGAGCTTGAGAAACATTTTCCTCTAAATAAATCTTAATTCATTTCAGAAGCCCAAATCAGGCAATATTATGTTACAGCACACCTTCTGCGCCCTCTGCAAAAAGCAGAATGAAAAAATATTGAATCTGTGACTCACAGTGAAGGTATTTGTGCACCCAATAAATGGCCATTTCCTCAAAATCGCACAAAAAGACAAAAATAATGTGTCAGATACCTTCAGACATTTTCTATAGCACTGGCAGTCCATTGTCAGGCTTACATCATTACAACAGGATGTCACAATTATTACAAACTTGACTAGGTGATGTTGTGATCACTATGAGTGCCACATTGGCTGATATTGTATCCTTACCCCAAGTTGTAAAAATACACAAAATTAATTAGAAAAAATACTAAAGTTATTCCATTTCATTTTGGCCTCTCTTTTCCTATTAAGTTTCAATAATTTGAGCATAAAGTGCAAGAAAATGAGGAAAGTCGGCATCCTTTATGATACGTTTTGGATGAATGATATCTTTTTCCAATTTAAAATTGCCAAATTGGGAAATGTACGTTGTCTCCAATGCCCTCAGACATTTTGTATACAACTGATCAACTGATAGGTCTTTTGTTTTAGGATAGAGTACCACCGTTACTCCCAACCTGATTTTATGATGCTGTAATTCATTTAGGGGCCACAGTGGCTGAATCTGCTGCCCTAACCCCATTTTACCAGTACGCAAAGGAACGCAAAATGATCATCAAACTTGCTTATGTCATACGCCTCTATTTAAATATTTTTGTTGCCAGTTTTCTTAACAAAGTATGCACATTGAGCATAAAAGTTGTGATCATTTCATTAATTTCAATGTGACCCATCAATTTAATTTTAATTTATTTTGGTTAAAGCATAAAATGGGGGAAACGTCTATAAACAGGGGCTGCTCTTGAAGAACTTCCTCTTTAATAAAACAGCGAGACTGAAGTAAACGGCACATTCAGCAATCGTGTCAAACTCAGGGAAGGTGTGTACCTCAGGGAGGTGATGTGTCTGATGCTGTTCTTGGTCTACATTAATGACATCAGTACAGTACATCAGTACCAAGGTTCGTCTTGAACATCCTCCATGTGGATGACTTTGCAGTGTGGAGCGCAGCAGAACATACTGAAATAGCATCCTGTAGAATCCAGGATGCTGCCAAAAGAGTCAGCAGCTGGACTGAAAGATGGCCACTCAAACTGAGTTAGACCATCTCTTTCAATCAGATGGAAGAGGTCACCTTGAAAACTGGAGACCTACCAGTACCAAAGACAGACAGGCCAACTTTATTGGCAACAAATGAATTACTGGATTCACGTGGAGGCCTCACATCGAAACCATGGAAGCTAGAGTTGCAGGAAAAAGTCTCTGATGAAGAAATTGGTGGGGGCCACATTGGCGCAAATTACAGCAACAACCTCGCGCAAGCAAACACCAGTTCGGTCAGACCAGTAGTGGGGTACCAAGACACTTCGACAATATGAAACACTCCCTGCAAAACCAAAAATGCAAGGCTTGACAAGATGCAGAACATGGGTCATTCTCATGATGCAGTGACATTCATAGAGTTATCTAGAGTATTTTCGTAACATTGTTTTGGCTGTTAGGAACCATGGAACTTTATTACGCATATTCCTATTTACACCTTTTTAGATGAAAATAAATGAGAAGAAAAGACTGTCCTAGTCCCACCTTACGCTAGGAAAAATATCTCATAAACGACCAGCTAGTTTCACTCATTCAGTCTGTCATTTTTGCCTTTTTTCTCCAATAAACAATCAGCAAACAATTGATTGGTCACATTTTGATCAAAATACAGTCCAACGTTCCACATATTTTACGTACATTAATGGGATCGGAGACACGACACCTCCATGAGATACATCTTCCCTGAGTTTGACAAGACTGCTGAGTGTGCCGTCGACTTCAATCATGCAATTGTGTTGAAGAGGAAGTCTTTCAGCCATCGGTGCATCATGCCTCCAAATCCAGAGGGTAGAAGCTTTAGCAGCAGCCCCTGTTTACAGAATCCCTCCCCCCCCCTCCCCCTTTATGTTCTTAATCCAAAATTGTTACAATTAAATTGATGGGTCACATTGAAATTAATGAAATGATCACAGATTTTTATACTCTATATGCATACTTTGTTAACAAAACTGGAAACAAAAATATTTAAACAGAGAAGTATGACGTAAGCAATTTTTTTGAGCATTTTATCTTCCCTTGCATACCGGTAAAATGGGGTTAGGGCAACAGATTCAGCCACTGTGAACCTAAATGCATCACGGCATCATAAAATCAGGTTGGGAGTAACTGTGGTACTCTATCCTAACCAATAAAACATTAATTTAAAAAAAGACCTATTAGTTGTATGCAAAAATTTCTGAGGGCATCGGAAACATTATTTTATTTTATTTTTTCGATTTCGCGGAAATGCCCATTTACTGGGTGCACAAATACCTTCACTGTGAGCCACAGATTCAATATTTTTTCATTCTGTTTTTGCAGAGGACGCAGAAGGTCTGCCTTAACATAATATTGCCTGATTTGGGCTCCTGTAATAACTTCTGATTTATTCAGAGGAAAATGTTTCTCAAGCTCACTTTAGGATCCGCGAAGAGCGTGAATGGGGGTACACTTGCGCCATCGGCTATATCTCTGGTGTGTTCTAGGGAAACATGGCTTAAACAACTTAGGACATACTAAGGTACACTTTGAAACCCATCTTTTTGAGTATTGAGGGGGAGGGGGGGTGGGAGGGTGCACAGTAGCCAAGATTGGCTTATGGAGTATAGGTACGTATTTCACCCTGCCCAAAAAGGTCTACTTTAATGGAGTCTGTTTTAAACACTGCTCAGTTGTCAATATATTTTCGAGTAATTCTCTTCGACTTTAGAGTAAACACGGCAGAAAACGGCAATGGATGCACTGCAGTGCATAGAGGCCTCTTTCATGGCTCTCTACTAAAGGGTTTAACGTTCAACTCTAGATGTTGAGAAAGAGGTCCGGGCATGCTGGGGTACTTCCGGCCGCATCTAAAATTTCGCGGGTGTCTTCGTTTCTTGCCTTGTATTCTGTCTTGAGCTTAGTAGGCGCTGGCGTGCACGCGGTGGCGCAGTGGATTTACATTACTCAAAGCTACTATCATCAGACCCTTGTGTGTGTGTGTGTGTGTGTGTGTGTGTGTGTGTGTGTGTGTGTGTGCGCGCGTGCGTGCGTGCGTGCGTGTGTGTGTGTGTGTGTGTGTGTGTGAGAGAGAGAGAGAGAGAGAGAGAGAGAGAGAGAGAGAGAGAGAGAGAGAGAGAGAGAGAGAGAGACTGACTGACTGACTGAAACTTTATTTATCAAGGATTGAGATATTAGGCGCACAGGCCTTTCTTCCAATCTGTCCTTGCTACATCTACTGGCATATAATGACAGGCAAAGCTACATTACACTCACAAACAACATCGAAAGTAATGCGAATTACAACAGCACTACAAACGGCGCAACAATGATTTAACGAAACACACAGGTACCCATACGAAGATGTTTGCAAGTGTCATAATATCCTTCTGCGGGAGCCCTCCCCAGACACTCCCACCCGGGGGGCACGCCACAAGTATACTTTCACTCGAATGACATGCTAAGCACATCGTTTGAATAAATTGTGCACCGGCACTGTATCCACTGACCAGGTCTATACGGGAAGCACCCCCACAAACGGCACGTGAGCGCAAATGGTATGATAAAAAATAATAGTTGCATAAAAAGAAATTGGGGAGTAAAATATATTATGTTTAGACAACACGAGATAATTAAATTTACGTTGCCTTGGATAAGTGCTTGTACAGTTTTGCTTTAAACGCAGCTTGGGAATTAACTTGTTGTAGATGCAGAGGAAGAGATTTCCACTGGAAACCACCTGAGTATGACAAATTGGATTTATACAAATCAATGCGGGGCCGTTTTAAGCTCAGGTTGCTCCGTGAAGTGCTGTATCTCTTCTCAGTAAGAGTAAAGAGTTCCAATAAATAGCCGGGGGGCCTTACCGTTAAGACCTTTGTGCACTAGTACGCACTTGTTAAATACTAAGTGTTTGTCAAGAGGAATGAGTCCAGCTGCCTCGAGCCTCGCCTCAGTGGGTAGAGATGAGCTAGGAATAATTAGTTTGGCTGCTCTCCTGTATAGCGAATTTATTTTCTTGAACTGGACCTCGCCGCAGCCATCCCAAACTGTTGAGGCATAATCAATGTGGAGCTTGATGTATCCATTGAAAAATAGTTTACGCGTGTTCAGATTAATGACCGCTTTCAGTTTCGACAGTAAAAATAATTTCTTTGAAATTGTCTTTCCGATGTGTATGAGATGAGGCTGCCAACTAAGTTGGTTAACGGTGCTGCCGTACTTGCTCTGTGGGGACAGCTTCAAGTGAGAGGTTTAGAGGTGCGGGTTGCAGCTGATGTTTCTGACGTGTTGTGACTAGCATGCTTTTTTTTTTAAAGTTGGATTGTCTATCATTCTATTTCTACTGCACCATTCTGAGACTTCTTGTATGCTCTGCTGGAGACTGTTGGTTATGTCAGCTACAGTTTTACCGGATGCATGTAGCGTCGAATCGTCAGCAAACATGTCACACTCAGCACTAGCACATGTGATGTGTAGTGGTAAATCATTAATAAAGATACAGAATACTATCACGCCCAGAACCGAACCCTGAGGAACACCAAGCTCTACCTTACCCTCTGTGGAATAGTTGCCATTTACATAGACAGCTTGAGTTCTCGCAGAAAGATAAGAGTTAAAGAATGCAAGGGCTGACGGGCTGTTGTTGTTGAAATAAACAATAATTTTCCTCAGCAAGATTTCATGATTTATCAGATCGAACGCTTTTTTCAGGTCCAAGAATATCATGCCAATCATTTTGCTATTGTTGATGTTATCTAGTAATGAATCAACCATACATACTAATGATGAGTGGCATGAGTGTTTAGGTCTAAACCCGGACTGGAACTTATTTAACAAGGACCGTTCTTCGAGGTACTGGAGGAGATGCTTTTGAATATGCTTCTCAAGTGGCTTTGATAAAACAGACAGATGAGAAATGGGACGAAGGTTATTGTTACGTGGTAGAATCGTAGTCGTAGTATGATAAACACACCAGACACACGCACGTAAGGTTCTTTTAAATAAACCTCATTCAGCTGCAACCCGTCACACGTGGCTTAAGGATATAGACAATACTGGAGTAACAGTTCCAACAATATTTTAATTCAGCGATGCGATCTCCACACAATGCATTCCCAAATGCACCAACACTGATACAATGTCTCCTCTGAAAACTGTCAACATTGGCGACACAAAGTTCCTCATACAAACGTACACCACCGTTACGCTGCGTCTCTCACAATGTACACCCTATACGGGCTATGTACCTACGATAAACTGTGTGTCCCTACAACTGACAATGCGTGACAATGTACACACGTTCTTCCCAGCACAAACGTTTATAGTATAAAAACTTTCTAGAACAATCCAAGGATGTCATACCACGCAACCAATCAAAATGGAACGCGCAACTGAAACTCATAAATATTAATAAAAAGATCTTTCTAGAATAAACTATGATAGTCTACAGAAATACGACTGCTCATTCAGCCCCAAATCCCAATGTAAAATGACGTCTCACAAATGTATGGTAGGCAGTTCACGACCTAGTCGGAATTTTCCAGAACTTTCATGTTCTTTTACAACACACAAAGAACGGCTGCTAAATTCACGCGTACAAAAACGACTATGACTAAAAATATCAGAGCTTCCCCACAGTGTTGCCAAAATGTTGCTTACACTTTTGACGTCACATATACGAGGTCACTAGACAGCGCGACCTTTCTCGAACGTTCTGGTGAAACTACGCATAACAAAAACGGACCGCTATTCTCCGTGCGACTTTGCTAGAAGCTTCCGGACTAAACTCAGCGTATCATAACAAAACGAATTCTGCAATCTACGCGAACGATAAAGAAACTTACTGAAAAGGTATGTGATTCGCAACCATGATAACTCAAATAAATATCGGATCGTTTCCTACGATTAACACATGCATGCTCTCACAGAACAACACGACCACAATCGTAATATTACCCTCCTCTTTAGAATGAAATTTTACAACAAATTCTTTTCAAATCTAAAATACGGTTGTGGCTGTGTTAACCTACACAGAACCCTAAACAAATACAATTTCACATCAAAATTAAATCAAAATAATCGTCTCACAGTTCCTTTAAACTGTCCTGAGCGAAGACATGTCCCTTTAAACTGTCATGGACACCTAAATGTTTCTTTAAACTGTTCTGGACACATAAATGTTCATTTAAACTGCTCTGCTCAGGTAATCCGCCCGAAAGTTCTGCGAACCCTTGATAGACTGTAGTTTAACGTCAAAGTTCAATTCTGGAACATCGTCAAATCATGAATACAGTTCACATAGTTCAAAGGTTATTGGTCCTGGGTCAAACACTGTCGGCCCACGGAAAGTACGACAGTCCCCACACACCATCTCTCTGGTCTATTCCCGATAACCACTGGTAATCTGGAATCTCTGTCGACTCCCGGGTCCTGCGTCTCCCCAACATTTCTTCTCGACCCCTCTCTTGCGTTGCGAAACAGACGACATGGCTCGTTGCGAACCGGCTCGTTTGATGTCAGATTAACCTCGTGCTGGACGGTGTCTGTTGTCCCTGGGTCAGGTGTAAACCGATGCTTGAACTCTTAGTCAGGACTCGCAGTTCTTCTCGTTGAGTCTGGGTCAGATTCTGACCAAACTGAATGTCTTTTACATCCTCCCTGTGGCGGAGTTCATTAAGGTCAAACAGGTTCTCGTCGTCTAGTCTTTCGTCATCAGCAAGACGCACCGATGCCGCCAGTTGTGTTTTGTCTTGACGACCTCTCTCAATATTCTTCTTCAGCAGATTAGCATGGTAAGTCTTCACCTTGTTGTTGATCTTGACTCTGTAGTCGTTGATGCCAACCACCGTGTCGACAACGTAGGGTCCCTTCCACTGCATCAGGAGTTTGTTGTTGTCGGTAGGAAGAAGAACCAACACCTGGTCACCTGGCTGGAATCGTCGAGGTTTCGCTTTACGATCATAGTAATGCTTCCCCTTGTTCTGCGCCTTTCCTAGTTCTTCTCGAGCCATCCTGAGGGTATCTTCCAGCTTCTCTCTCAAGTCGAAGACGTACTGGTAACTGAGCTTCACCTCAGGCGCGTCGATATCCTTGGTCTACAGCTCCTTCAGGATGTGCATGGGTCCACTTACAGTCCTGCCGTACAGTAATTCAAAAGAGGAAACCCCTGTCGAATCCTGAGGAACTTCACGGTATGCGAAAAGCAAGGCATTAATGTATCTATGCCACAACCTTGGCTGCTCAGCACACAGTTTCTTCAGCATAGCCTTCAATGTTCCATTAAATTTTCAACCAACCCATTTACACATGGGGTGATAAGGGGTGGTAGTAAGGTGCCGGATGCTCAATAGCCGGTTGACTTCCTCCATGCAGTCGAAGATAAACTGAGTTCCCAGGTCATTCAGAATCTCCTCAGGAAACCCCAAACGGCTGAACATGTCGACGAGCGCCTCTGCCACTGTGGGAGTGTCGATCTTCTTCAATGGTATGGCCTCAGGATAATGTATAGCGTAGTCTACCAGTCAAAATGTAGCGATGACCATCTTCACTTGGAGGGGATATTGGCCCAACCAGATCCACAGCTACCCGCTTGAAAGGCATATCGATCAGTGGCATTTTCTCTAGAGGAACCTTGGGCACCTTTCCCTTTGAGATTGTCTTCTGGCATATGTTGCACGACCTGCAGAATCGGGTGACGTTGCCTCCCATATCAGGCCAGTAGAAAACGGCTTGGATTCTATCGAGGGTCTTGTTGATTCCCAAATTTGTCCTCCCAATTTGGAATCATGGACCAATTTCATCACCTGCATCCTCAAAGGTTCAGGGACTACTACCTGACGCACAGGTTTATCTCCATTGCTGTCGAATATCCGGTACAGGATATCTTTTCTGTTCTCGAAAGTTATCTCTTTTCCCTTTCGCGTCACGGGCTCGGCCTGACCTCGGAACTTGTCAAGCGTGGGGTCTGCTCTCTGCAGCTCCACCAGCCTGTCCCTATTCACCACAGCTGTTTTTGTGTTGTCCGCCACTTTTAGAGGGATGGTCTGGTGACTCGTCATTGCTTGACTTCTTGTGGTAACTGCACATGTTTCAGGTCACCATTATGGATCTGGATCGTCTGCGTTTCTGGCACCATCAATGTTCCCGATGATGAGGTCGTAGACTGGTGTCTTCACGCACAACGCCTTCACCTCTCCTCTCAGGTACGGGGTGTCGACACTGACATTGGCAAGGGGGATAATCCTCACAGTTCCGTCGGTCAAAATGAGGGTGGTCCACTCCTGTAGTTTCTGGTCTTCAGTTACTAGGTCCTCTCTCACGATGATGCAACTACAACCGGTGTCTCTCAGCACTCTCAATGGTGTGTTTCCGATGAATCCTGACACCACCGGCATGTTCAGCACTTCATTCTCAGGCAGCGCAATGTTTGAGACTGGTAAAAATGTAGCCCCATCTCCTACTGGAATGCGTCCATTCTTTTTGAAAGATTCAATCAGCTCCGGTGTCACTCGCCTTTCTCCAGATTCAGAGTCACTGGATGACGTCACATCATTGGCCAGTACAGCGGCGGCTCTGTGTTGAGACGTGGTACTGCTTCTAATTGCTATCCCGCGATCTTGGTTGGATCTTCCGATGTTGTCGCCTTGGGGAACATCTTTAGAATGACACCGTATCGTTTTGTGACCTTTCTTTCCACAGAGAAAACATGTCAGGTTCTCCACCGGCTTGTATTTCGGGGTGTCTCCGACATTGTGGATTTCCTCTGCTGGTGCAGACACACGCTGCGGCTTACTGGGCCCGAACGTCATGTTGTGGGCGTCAAGGTATTTTTGAGCGAAGTCGGCCAGGGCCTTTAGGGACTGTTCTTTTTGCTCCCTGAGGTGGGCGGCCAGGTCCTTAGAACATGCGTTGAGGACTTGTTCATTAATGATGAGGTTACACAGGTCCTGGTACTCTTTGTTTAAACCAGCCAGCTCTATCCATTTCTCCAGGTAGCTCTTGATTCTTTCAATGAATAGGCTGGGTGTTTCTCCTTCTTCAGGCTTGCAGTTCCGAAATGGTCGCCTGTAACCCTCTTCAGTGAAGTCGTACTGTCTCAGCAGGGCGGCTCTCAACTGCGTATAATTTTCGGCTTCTTCTCTTGGCAAGCGGGTGTAAAATTCAAGCGCTTTGCCAGTTAGAAGTGCGCTCAATTTTATAGCCCAAGTCTCTTGTCTCCAGTTGTTGCTACTTGCGAAGCGTTCGAATCGCTCCAGATAAGCGTCCATCTTATCTGAATTTTCCACGAAAGGTGGAAGTTTTGGCGCACGGGCTGTTTGCTCTCTGCTGGCTAAGGCTGTTGCTTCATTAGCCCTCTGGCTCTGTGCCTCTATCTCCATCTGCTTTAAATGAATTTCATGTTGTCGCTGCCTCTCCGCCTCTTCTGGCTGTTTCTCTGCTTCTTCTCGCCGTTTCTCTGCTTCTTCTCTTTGAATTTCGAGTTTCCTGATTTCACGCTCTTTAGCTCTTTCTTCTCTCCCCAGTCTCTTTTCTTCTTCGAGTCTCTTTTCTCTTTCCCCCCACCCGGGTCTGCCCTGGGGGACTTGGGTGGGGTTAGGTATTTTTTAGTTCCCAGGGTCACCCTGGTCAGCCCCACAGGGTGGGTTTTTCTCTCTATTCTGGGGCACGTGCTTCTGTCTACCCGAGGTCCATTCACCTGTATTTGCCTTTTTAAAACTCTCCCTACTGTCTGCACTGCCTGTACATGTAGCTCTTGATATTGGATGTGTGTTGCTAAATGGTCTTAGCTTTATTTAGCCCCTTGTGTTAGGTTTATTTAACGTATTTGACCGGCTGGCGACATACATTCAATGTTCTGTTTATTTTTTTTTTTTCACAAGCAGTGCAGGCACGTCCTGAGAAAGCCTTGTTGCTGTCGGGACGTTAAGCAATGTACAATCAATCTTTTCTCTTTCTCTCTCCAGTCTCTCTTTTCCTTCTCTCTCACGTCTCTTTTCTTCTCTCTCCAATCTCTCCTTCTCTCTCTCTCCTTTACAAACTCGAGGAGTTGAGCTCCTTCGAGTTCACATTCCTTTCCAATTTTCAGGAATGTCTCCATTTCCGATGTCGCCATCTCTGCGTTACACTGCTGGTTGTTTTCTCCTGCTACCTTTTCCACTGAGTCAACTGAAGAGGTCCCGTCGGAGGTGCCAATATGTTACGTGGTAGAATCGTAGTCGTAGTATGATAAACACACCAGACACACGCACGTAAGGTTCTTTTAAATAAACCTCATTCAGCTGCAACCCGTCACACGTGGCTTAAGGATGTAGACAATACTGGAGTAACAGTTCCAACAATATTTTAATTCGGCGATGCGATCTCCACACAATGCATTCCCAAATGCAGTAACACTGATACAATGTCTCCTCTGAAAACTGTCAACATTGGCGACACAAAGTTCCTCATAATGTTGCTTACACTTTTGACGTCACATGTACGAGGTCACTAGACAGCGCGACCTTTCTCGAACGTTCTGGTGAAACTACGCATAACAAAAACGGACCGCTATTCTCCGTGCGACTTTGCTAGAAGCTTCCGGACTAAACGCAGGGTATCATAACAAAACGAATTCTGCAATCTACGCGAACGATAAAGAAACTTACTGAAAAGGTACGTGATTCGCAACCATGATAACTCAAATAAATATCGGATCGTTTCCTACGATTAACACATGCATGCTCTCACGGAACAACACAACCACAATCGTAACAGTTATTTACATCAGTAGTATCTTTGGCCTTGGAACAACTTTTGCTTTTTTAAACGCCACAGGAAAAGTATTGTACTGTATGCATAAGTTAAAAATGTAAGTAAGTGAGGGGTTCAACAATATAAGGCAGTGATATGTGGAGTATATAACCATTTATACTGTCCACACCAATAGATGTCTTGTTCTTAAGGCACGTTATATAACGCCCGACTTCGTGAACAGCGATGAAGGGGATACCAAACGTATCATCGGTCGATACTGGTTCCTGGCAAAACATGGACAGTTGATCCGATATTACATACGCTGACGGATCACGGCTGTTGGAAGTAAGTAGCTGTTCTGGAGCTGCGAGAAAGCAACTGTTTACGCTTTCCGCAGAGAATTCGTGTGGAATCATGATATGAGTCTGCCTGCGCGTGTTGCTTGTCAGAGTATTCAAAGCAGTCCAAACAGAAGCAGAAGATTTTTCGTTCTCAATTGCCTTTTCAACAAATGACTGTTCAGCTGCTCGAACTAAGTACTTAACTTTGTTACGCAAACGTTTAAACCCAGGGAAGTTCTTTTCTCGTTTAGCGGTGTTTCGTGCCTCCATAGTTTGTTTGATTTCCTCCGTTATTTAGGAGGGAGGCTCGCGGCGTCGGACTCGCTTCCTTCTTAGCGCGCGTGTTTATTCAGCACCCCGAGGAACAGATCAGGATCAGGAATTTATTTAACGTCTTTTCACACATTAGTGATATTAGACACACACACACACACACACACACACACACACACACACACACACACACACACACACACACACACACACACACACACACACACAAATCAACAACCAAACACACAACGTGTGAATTATCAAAGAATAGCAATAATTAACATCCAACCACACACACAAATTACTTATTATAATAGTTTACCCACCGGACTATGAATTATGTTACTTAACTATTAGAATTGCAATATTTCTATGTAAGATGTCATACAAATTTTCTGCTAAGTGATCAACTGTTATGTTATTTTTTTGTCAACAGATTCAACAAAGAGGAACAGATCAAGCCATATAGTGAGCGCATTATCAGGGTCAGTGCAGTTACACACTTGATCAAATCCGGCATAACTTAGATCATGTAAGAAAGCGTTCGTATTAAGCTTTTTAAACGATCTGTACGTTATGTACGAGTGCTGGTCCCGACTTTGTTTTGCGGGCAGATTGCACGACCATGTACAGGCGATGGGAAAGTGGTCACTGACGGCTAATGAAGAAACATTAGTTTCCGCTACTGCTGTTGGGTTATTATTGTAAATGTGGTCGATGATGGTGGCAGCAGAGCGTGATACTCGCGTTGGAAATTTAATCATATGCTTTAGCCCGAAAAGAGTGATCGCTGATTGCCATGTGGGCTTGGGTTTCAGCATATCGATGTTAAAGTCTCCTAGAATGAGAACATTTTTACCGGTGTCGTTCACTTTATCCATCACTTGTACAAAGTCGTCAGACCAGTCAGCAGTAGCAGCTGGATTTCTGTACATAAAGGCGACATGGATAGGAGAGGAATGCGGTATTTTCACCTCCAGCCACACACACTCCAGCTCTCTGGACTCATGGTCTTCACGTCTGCGTACCATATTTCGGATAGAGCTATGTACATAGACAGCTATTCCATTCTGTCTAGGGTAGCCTGGGTTACGCCGGATTAGAGAAAAGTTAGGAATAAGTAAGCTAGCATCATTAATGTTTGGGCCCAGACGTGATTCCGTGAGACCAAAGAGATGGAAGTGCGATGGCTCATTTAAAAATAAACGAATATCGGGGACCTTGTGAAACAGGTGAAAAAATATTGAAGTGTCCGATTTTCCGTCCAAGTGATTGTACTCTAATTGAAGCTTTCGGCATCGCTTCTCGTCAGTTCGCGTTAAGGTAAAAGTCACTAGAAAGAGCCTCTATGATCTCAAAATGGAATCACATACACACAAAAATGCAAGATGATCTCAAAATGGGATCACACACACACACACAGTACGGTTAAGTCTCTCGTGCCAAGAGAACTTAGAGTCCACCAAAGAAAACAAGAAAAGACAATTCACTGGCTAAAGGCCAGAAGGTCACTGTGACTTCCGTAGTCAAACAGTTCTTAGTGTGCTGCCTCAAAGGCAAACACACAGCCAATGTCAAAACAGTCTGTAATATTTCGCAGTTCCGATTACCAGAAATTAATCACTATTTACGTAACACGGTATACAACTAAATAAAAATGTCTAAGTGCTACAGCACTTGTTAAAACGCATCCACAGAAATTCAAACGTTTCTGTTATTATTTCAAATTAAGTCCACAGAGAGAGAGAGAGAGAGAGAGAGAGAGAGAGAGAGAGAGAGAGAGAGAGAGAGAGAGAGAGAGAGAGAGAGAGAGAGAGAGAGAGAGATTGTACATTGCTTAACGTCCCGACAGCAAAACTTTCTCAGGACGTGTCTACATTGCTTGTGAAAAAAAAAAAAACAAACAAACAACAACAGCAACAACAAACAAACAAAAACTAAACAGAATATTCATTTTGAATGTATGTCGCCAGCCGGTCTAATACGTTAAATAAACCTACGACATGGGGCCTAAATAAAGCCAAGACCTTTTAGCAACACACATCAAATATCAAGAGCTACATGCAGCGCAGACAGTAGGGAGAGTTTTAAAAAGGCAAATACAGGTGTATGGCCCAAGGGTAGACAGAAACACATGCCCCAGAATAGAGGAGAAAACCCACCCTGTGGGGCTGACCAGGGTGACCCTGGGAACTAAAAAGTAGTTAACCCCACCCAAGTCCCCCAGGGCAGACCCGGGTGGGGGGGAGAGAGAGAGAGAGAGAGAGAGAGAGAGAGAGAGAGAGAGAGAGAGAGAAATGAAACTTTATTTCTCAAGGATAAATGATTAGGTACACAGGCCTTTTTTCAGCCATGTCCTTGCATGCGCACTCACACAACACTCTCACGCGCGTGATATATAAACCTAATTAAAATGGAAAGGCAAGACGTGATCATCAAAAGGCTAATTTAGCAGTCTCTCTCTCTCTCTCTCTCTCTCTCTCTCTCTCTCTCTCTCTCTCACACACACACACACACACACAGACACACACATACACACACTCACGCACGCACGCACGCACGCACGCACGCACACACACACACACACACACACACACACACACACACACACACACACACACACACACGCACACACACACTGCGAACCTGATTTAAGCATGAACGTTAAAAACTTAGTTTGAACAATTAACTCGGCAATACAACTCAAGGCGCTCGAGTCACGACGACACAACTACACAACTATGGGCTCAAGTTTCTTTCAGCTGCCGAAATAAGCGGGCCCTGAATGTAGACAAAGACAGAGCCTCAGTAATGTCGATCGGCAACAAATTCCATAGCTTGGCTCCTGAGTAAGACAAACTGGCTTTGAATATATCGAGGCGCGGCCTTAGTATGAACAGGTTGTTCCTCGCCGTTTTATATGGCGTATAAATGAGGGCTAAATAGATATGTTAGATAACTAAGCGTTTTAGAGTGGTAGATTTTAAACATAAGTACGCTTTTATTTTACATGAGTAACTTACGCAAAGGCAGCATATCGAGGGCTTTGAGTCCGTCGTCGGTGCTTTTTTTACTGTCCGGGTGGATTAATATGGCTGCCCTACGGTGAAGATCATTAAGCCATGTTATGCACGCATCGCTACATCTGTCCCAAACTTTGGAAGCATAATCTATATGGGATTGAATATGTGCGTTATAAAAAAAATTCTTGTCGGTGTATCTATAAAATAACGTAGTTTTGAAAGAAGATATAAATTCCTGGACGCTGTTCGACATACGCTGCTGACATGTGCGTGCTATGTGAGTTGGTCGTCGATAATAAACGCCTAACAAGCGTTGCTCTCTAACTTGTCTAATCGGCTCAGAGTTGACAGAAACAGAAACGCTAAGCGGGGGTAGATGTAGCTGCTGCTTCTGTCGTGTAGTTATTAGCATGCATTCTGTTTTAGACGGATTTGGTACCATATAGTTAGTGTGACACCATTTTGAAACATCAGCTAAGCCATATTGAAGGGAGGAATTGATTGTGGAGATTTTCGCCGACGACACGTCGACAGTCGCATCACTGATCAGCAAACAGGCTACAGCGTACGTTTAGATCTGAAACATGCAATGGCATATCATTGATGTTGTGACGACACGGGTTTATTTGTCTTATTTTTGGTAGGGGAGTAAATGTTAGAGGGGTGAGAGATTCCTTAGTCACCGGATGAAAGGATAGCGCGGGTAAGGAATCGGGTGAGTTTTTTTGCCTTTGCCAGGGAAATTGTTACCATGCGTGGTTTAGAGGGCGGGCGTGTGCCGCACGTGATTGCTATGCGCGATCGGGTGGTATCTGATCCCCGTGATCTTACATTGCACTTTTTTTTTACTGAGCGCAATGATTTGCTAAACCGTACGATATCCAAATTGTTAGTTAGTCGCTTCCAAGCAGCGGAACAAAGCTGTCTCTGAGGGAGGATTGTGCGGGCGTGGCTAGCCATTTGCTGCAGTCCTCAAGTAGTGTGTCGTCCTTCTGTGACGGTCCTGCGATACGGCCCTGGTCGCTCCATAGCCGGTGTCCTGAGTCGAGAGGGAGAAGCTGCAACGACTGAACCCCTGGTTTGTCTTGTTTGTCACGTGTGTCTCTGTCCCAGCCGGGGCGTCTTCACGGATGACATGCATCTAATCTATTAAGTCGCTAAGTCCTCCGCCGGGCTGCGCGGAAGGGCTGGGTGGTTCGTTTGTGAGAGCGGAGGCTGGCTGTGGGACTACGACGCCGTACCTGAGCGCTGTTGCGAGCGTCGCGGCACACCCCGTGTTAAGCCAGGTCAGGTCATCCCATTCAGTATTTGCTAGCTTTAAGTAAGTCTTGTCCATTTGTAAACTTGTAAAGAACGTTGTGAGATTAATTTCATTTCTTCGTGGTGACAATGTTATTAGAGGAACTTTGTCGCAGTGACAGAAACTTTGTGTATTTTACTTATCCAAGGGAACCATGTTCGGTAACGGACTGTATCGCGGAAGCAAAAGCAGTAATTTAATTTGAGCTGGTCATTTGTGCTTCCGCCAGTGACTTGTGAACTATATCAAGTTTTTCTCAACTTTCATTTATATTTTATTAAGGATATTTGTTTTATTATATATTGGATGTCAATTTGTGTGGTATATGTTGGATATTCATGCTGGGGAGTGTGAATGTGTGTGTGTATGAATGTGATGCATGAGTGCGGGGTTAGGATTGAGTGAGGATATCTTGGATTGTTGTTATTTTTATATGTAATAAATGGCGTCGTCATTGTACCTCTGGCGTTTGTGTTAGTTTGGGTTGATTGTTCTCGAGTGGTAGCGCTCATAGTTCACACTCCAGAAGCGGAGGTCGTGACAGATGTAAATGGAACATAAGAGGGGCCCTAATAATAACCCTGAGGCACTCCATGCTTTATTACGCCTTCAGCGGAACGTTTTCCGTTAACAAACACATACTGACGTCTTTCGTGCAGGTAGGATTTGAAAAAGTCCAAGGATGCTCTGTTTACGTGGTACGCCGATAGCTTTAGTAGCAATAGATCATGATTAACTAGATTAAAGGCTTTAGAGAAAACTAGAAATACAGCACTGGTCATTTCAGCTTTGTTCATGGACGTGAGCCAAGTATTGGTCAGGTGAGCTAGAGCTGTGAGGCACGAGTGGCGAGGTCTAAATCCTGACTGTAGTAAGTAAAGCAAGTTATGTTTTTTCAAGAAAATAGCTCACATGCCTGTGTACATGTTTTTCTATTGGTTTTGCCAGAGCTGACAAGAGCGAGATTGGTTTAACTTATTAGGGTCTGTCAGGTCCTTACTTTTAGGCAGAGGAATAACCGAGGAATAACCTTGGCTACTTTCCAGCTGTTTGGAAATGTACCATGTTGTAAAACAAGATTATAAATAAATGTCAAAGACTCGACCACATAGGGGGCAGCAAGTTTTAAGAAGTATGTATGCATCCCGTCGTGACCAAGCGAGCGCTTATTTTTCAGTTGGCTAATAGATTTGCCAACGTCAAATACAGTAAGCGAAGGAATACTAAAGGATACGTTTGGCGCAAGTTTGTCCTCACAAAAATCGGTAAGCCTTTCGGATATAGATGGTGTGTCAGCGAGTTGTCGTACTGCTTAACAACAAATCAGCAGCAGACAAGAAATGGTTGTTAAATGTGTCTGCAGGTATAGATGTACATGGTGCTGTTTGAGAGAGAGAGAGAGAGATGATGAAACGTTTTATTTACATGATAAGGTTTTAGGCAAAATGTCTCTCTTACAAACTGTCCTGTTAGAAAATAAACATTAACAACAAAGAGTAAGAGAAACACAATAAATTGAAACATGAAGAATAAACTGGAAAAAAACACTATATAAAAGCAATGCAAATAATGCGCGCACATCGTAACAATAACAGTGAATAAATAATTAATAGATTTTAAAAAGACACCTGTTTTTGCAGTCCGTTCAGGTAGGAAGGTAGTGTAACAAGATGTTATATAAACGAGTTTTGAAGGTTCTAGAGTCAGAAATGGATTTAATTTGGGATGGTAGTTCGTTCCCAGGCTTTGGCACCTGAGAACAAAAGGCTGGTTTTATATATATCGAGTCTGGTCCGTGGTAGCTGTAACAAACTGTTCCTCGTGTTTTGTTTTTGACTATCTAAAAATAGCATACGATGGTAAGAATTTTATGCATGAGTATGCACCGATTAAATGTGAGCTGCTTGTTTAGGTTAAGCAGTCGGATGGTTCTAAACTTTTCGTCGGTGAGAGAGGGACCAGGTACAGTTAATTTTACCCCTCGACGATACAATGAGTTCAGTTTCTTTAAATGTACCTCACTGCACCCATCCCAGATAGTGGAGCAGTAATCACAGTGTGTTTTAATATGGGCATGGAGAAAGAGTCTTCTAGTGTCAGTGTTAACTATTTGACTTAGTTTTGATAGCAGGAATACATTTTTAGATATTGTTTTGCATGTGATTGCGATATGTGGTTCCCACCTTAGCTGGTGATCTACTGTGCCTCCAAGCAAACGGTGTTGTTTAACTTGATCAAGGGTGTCACAGTTAGTGACTGTTTTGACAAGGGTAGTCGAAAGTTGCCGAAGCACCGGTCACGCAGAAATAGTGAGTTGTTTACGAGTTGGTAGAGACGGGCTAGTGGTCTTTGTTTTGCACGTGCGGGGCACGCTAGTGGTATGTAGCAGTGTGTTCACTGCCGAGCTTACCTTGTCGGGAGCAAGGGAATAATATTTTATTTAGCAACTGTACTCGGTTGTATCAAGTTGTCCTGCTTAGCTGACTGTTGGGAGTCAGTGACTGACTGAGGGTGTCAGTGACACAGCGCCGGTCCAGTCCTGGGGTCGTTGGTGGCCGGAGACTGGGGTTGGTTTGCCTACGGGTGGGCGGCGCGTGTAGCGAGTCTCAGAGGAGGCAAGTGCTTAAAAACCCAGCGTGCGGATGTTATGTCATGTTTGTTATGGGCGTTTTGTACTATGTGTTAGGGCTAGAAGTATCGTTGGGGGGGGGGGGGGGGGGGGGAGGACGCGATGGGTGGCAAAGTGGAAATTGTTTTGGTTCTGTTTAATTATTAGTTATTTTTAATTGTTTAGCGAAATGTTGTATTGATTTGTTGTGTAAGTGCAGAGAATTTAGGAAGGTTTATATGTAATGTTTGAGAACTCTCGGGTTTTTTTGTTTTGTTTTTTTTGGTTTATATGTAATGTTGGGTTCGGAAAGCACGTGTCACATGGGTGGGGGTCAAGTGCTTAAACGGTTAGTGGTAGTGTTTTTGTAAACGAAGCAGGGTGGGTATGGGAGGTTAGCTGGTTTTAAGGACCCACTGTTTTGCGTTACTTACGGGGGGGGGGGGGGGGGGGGCGTTTAGGCTCCTGCTTTTGTTTTGCATTGGATTTTGGGGTCGGGACCGGTTGGAGGGCCGATGGGCATCGGGACCAACCACGCCTCGCTGGACCGGGTGTCGGCGTGGGAGGCGCGCGGTCACCTATACTGCCGAAGCCGCCGTGTCCCCATTGCAGCCAGACCAAGCGCCAGGGAAACAGAGAGAGGGAGAGAGAGAGGACCAGCGAAGCTGAACGACCATTAAAGGAAGCCGGACGGGAGGGATCCACAGGCGTTCTTCGGCTCACCACGGTGGCCCCATTCCTATTCACTTATCCATTACTCACTCGGCCTTGGTATAGTTTATTGATTCCTGTGTATGAACAGTTACGTTGTAAATGACGTTTTTTTTTAGCCGTCAGCACTGAGGACTGTAACCGACTTTTATTGTGGTTGTGAAGCAACAGTGCTGCGTAGCATGGGGGAGTGCTTGTTTCCACCACTCGATGCAATGCTGATGTTGTGAAAGTAGTATTAACTCCGTTTTCTCTTTTTTTTTCCCCTTCCTTTTTTTGTTCGGAAGGGGAGGGGAAGGGTCGGTGGGGAGGTTGGGTTTGAACGAAGAGGGATAGTTAATATAATAAAGCTTAAGTGTACGCTTAAAGGAAATGTGTTGTGTTGCTTGTGCTGAGCTGTAACCTCTCTTGAGGCAAGACACCAGGGTTCTTTATCTGTTCTTCTACCTCTCTTCTACTTCTAACTCTCACTCTCGTCTGTCTGTCCCTAGTCGTGACAAAGGGGCTCACAGTCCAGGTATAATGCAAAGGGCAGGAGACCACGTTGATGTTTTTGGCGTGAAGTAATCAACATACTCTGTCTTTTGGACACTAATTATCGTATGATTATGTTGGCACCAGCTTGAAACCTCATCAAGACTTTGCTGGAGAACTTTATTTTTGGCAAGTCGCTGTTTGATGTATGTATGGTAGTGTCATCAGCAAATAAGTCACATGTTGCATCGTGATGTGAGATGGAGAATGGCAAATCATTGATAAATATGTTGAACCGCATGATACTAAAACTTCACTCTAGTAAACTTTCTATCTTCTGTCACGTGGATATGATGAGATCAGATGTATGGTAGTGGAATCGATGTGATACATCGGTAGTTTATTTTAATAAGATGGAGTGGTTGACTAAATCAAAGGCTTTTTTTAGGTAAAAAAAACTGCATCTGATAACTGAAAATTATTAATGGCTGTAAGCCATTTATCAATGATATGTGTAAGGGCAGTTTGACAAGAGTGGTTCGGACGAAAACAAGACTGAAATTTGCTGAGTAGACAGTTCTGTTCTAGAAAATTTTGCACATGTGTATGGATATGTTTTTCAATAGGTTTTGAGATGGCTGGTAGAATGGAGATAGGCCTATAATCATTCAATGAGTTTAAGGTTTTGCTTTTGAGAAGGGGAATAACCTTGGCTGTTTTTAACTCATCAGGGAAAATATTTCTTTGAATAGAAAGATTGTAAACGGACGTTAGAGACTCAACTATGTAGGGCAGAGCTAGTTTAAGAATTTCGCAACGAATGCCATCTGAACCAAATGACCTCTTTTTCATATTAGATATATATTTACCCATGTCATCCGGTGGAGTGAGAAAACACAACCAGCAGTTCTGTGACTGTGAAGTCGTAGTTGCTCAGAACATTGGTATTCCGAGGGATCATTTGTATTAGTGCATGCTATAGTGTCTGTTAGGCTAAAAAAAAAGTGGGCATTGAATGTATCTGCAGTGAGCGAAGGTGCAATGTTCATGTCTCTGTGATTGTGACCTTTAGTAAAGGTGTTTATAACTTGCCAAACAGAACGCAGGTCCTTACCGTCTGCAATAACCTGTTCAGCATGTTCTCTTTGAGCTTTTTTGACTAACGACTTGACAAAATTCCTTTGTTTTTTATAGTCAACAGATTTCTTTTTCTTCTTAAGTGTATTTCTGAGTTGCATGGCTGCTTTTATTTCACCAATAAGTCATTCAGGGATTGTGGGATGCTGGACACGTTTTGTTCGTACTGGGGCATGTTTGTCTAGAACACCGAGGAACAGTGCATAGAGAACAAACGAACGAAACTTTATTTTCCAAGGATTGAGATATTAGGCATGCAGGCCTTTCTTACAATCTCTCCTTGCTATCTAATTTTTAAAAAATGTAAAAGAACACCAACCAAACAACAAAACTAACTAAAAATAAACGTCTCACACACGCACGCACACAGACACACAAGTACTCGTGCACATGCGCACTTTTATACATACACATACACACGTACGTACATATCTAACATATAAGTAGGTATGATATTTTGTGTACTATCAAAAACAAGTTGGAAAACAGAACAAACAATTTGGAGGCTAGATGGAAAGCAAAAACAAAAAACAAAACCTAGCAAAAATGGAAAAACATGAAGCGTATCATGTCTAGAAACAAAGAAGAACAAAGGATCAGCATTACATTGTCTTAGAAAGATAATCATGTACTCTACTTTTAAACAGAGAAAGGGACGTGGTTAGTGGAATAGTGGGAGGAAGCGAATTCCATAAAAGAGCACCTGAATAAGATAGGCTAAATTTGAACAGGTCAATACGGGGCCTTTTTATAGAGAGACTGTTCCTGGAGGTGCTGTATTTTTTTCAGTTGGCGAAAAAAGACTAGACAAGTAAGGTGGAGCTTTTTCGTTAAGAATTTTGTGTATCAGTACACTTTTGTTTAGTGCAAGGTGCTTAACCAGAGGGAGATTGATTGATTGTACATTGCTTAACGTCCCGACAGCAACAAGGCTTTCTCAGGACGTGCCTGCACTGCGTGTGGAAAAAAAAAAACTTCGCCAGCCGGTCCAACACGTTAAATAAACCTACGACATGGGGGCCTAAATAAAGCCAAGACCACCTAGCAATACACATCCAATATCAAGAGCTTCAGGCAGCGCAGACAGTAGGGAGAGTTTAAAAAAGAAAATACAGGTGAATGGACCAAGGGTAGACAGAAACACATGCCCCAGAATAGAGGGGAAAACCCACCCTGTGGGGCTGACCAGGGTGACCCTGGGAACTAAAAAGTAGTTAACCCCACCCATGTTCCCCAGGGCAGACCCGGATGGGGGCCAGAGGGAGAAGTCCGATGGCCTGCAGCTTGGCATCAGTGGATAAAGACGGATCAGGGAGGATAAGCTTAGCAGCGGGCTTGTATAATGAGTTTAATTTCTTGAAGTGATTTTCACTGCAGTCATCCCATATTGTTGAGGCATAATCAATGTGTGGTTTAATGTAGGCATTAAAAAATAGTTTGCGCATCTAAAGGTCAATGATCGTTTTAAGTTTGTAAAGTAGAAACAACGTTTTGGACAAATGTTTTCTCATATAGATTAGGTGGTTTTGCCAGCTTAGATCATCATCTATTATTACTCCAAGCAGGCAGTGTTGACTGACTTGCTCAACTGGGGTGGAGTCAAAAGAAAGGTTGAGTGATGGAGGTTTGAGCTGATGTTTCTGGCGGGTTGTGATAAGCATGCCTTTTGTTTTTGTGGGATTTACAAGCATGCGATTTTCATTACACCACCGAGAGACTTCATGCAGACTCTATTGAAGATTATTTGCAATTTCAGACACAGTTTTGCCAGCGGAATGTAATGTTGAGTCGTTGGCAAACATGTCACACTCAGCCTCAGTACACGTTACATGTAACGATAGATAGTTAATGAAGATACAGAACAGTAGTGGGCCTAAAATAGACACTTGGGGCACTCCATACTCGGCAAATTGATCAGAAGAACATTTTTCATTGACGTAGACTGTTTGTGTTTTTTTTTTGTAAGATAGGAGTTCAGAAACGAAAAAGCTGAGGGGCTCTTATTGTTGAAGTAGGTGGCAAGCTTTTTCAATAAGATGGTATGATCGATAACGTCGAACGCTTTTCTTAGATCCAAGAAGACAGCATTAGCCATTTTATTATCATTTATGCTGTTGACCCACGAATTCACTATTCGTGCAAGTGCAGTGTGGCATGAATGCTTGGGACGAAAACGGTAATAGGGACCTTTCTTCAAGAAATTCCAGAAGATGTTTGTGAACATGCTTTTCCAGAGGCTTCGAGAGAACTGATAGAAGGGAAATGGGGCGAAAGTTATTAATTTCAGAGGAATCTTTTCCTTTAGGAACAGGCACTATTTTTGAATTTTTGAAAGTTACAGGGAAGACATTTTTTTATACATAGGTTATAAATGTATGTAAGTGGTTCCACTATGTATGGTTGAAACAAGTCAAGGATATATCCATTGATACCATCACTGCCCGATGACGTTTTCTTTTTTAGGATGTAAATGTATTTGCCTACCTCGTGTACAGCAATATCAGGGATGGTTAAAATGTCATCTGAGGACAATATTTGCTTACAGAACTTTGTTAGCTTCTCTGGTGTAGAATAAATCGACCTACTGTGATTGTGAGAACTGAGTAAGTCTTTGGGGGCTGATAGAAAGTGGTTATTAAACTCCTCAGCGGAGAGGTTTTCTGGAATGGTATTGCACTGTTTAAGCTTGTTGTTGGTAAGCGTATTAAGTGCTGTCCAGATAGAGGAAGGGTTTCTGTCTCCTTCGACTGTTTTGGCTACAAACGATCTCTGCGCCTCTCTAATTAAATACTTAACTTTATTTCGCAATCCTTTAAATTCATGAAATTTGTTTTCTTTCTTAGCCTTATTTCTATCATCCATTGTTTGTTTGATTTCGTCGGTTATCCACGAGGGAGGCCGGTGGGATCGGACCCGCTTTCTTCTTACCGACGCATGTTTGTTTAGCACCCCTAGGAACAGATCAAGTAAGACAGAGACAGCCTTATCTGGGTCGGTACAATTGCACACACCATAAAAGGGTGTAAGGTTAAGATCGTGTAGAAAAGCATCTTTGTTTAGTTTTTTAAAAGACCTATAGGTAATGTAGACTTGCTGGTCTCTCTTTTGTTAAGGCATTTTGCACGGTCATGTACAGGTGATGGAAAAATGATCACTGACAGGTAGTGGGGGAGGGGGGGGGGGGGGGCGCTGTTCTCTAGTACTGACTTACAATTGTTGGTATAGATGTGATCAATGAGTGTAGCGGATGATTGGGTTATTCTAGTGAGAGTTTGGACTAGTTGCTTTAACCCAAAGAGAGTTGTTGTCGATTGCCACGTGGGATTTGTTTTCAGTAAGTCAATGTTAAAATCACCTAACAGTAGTACATCTTTGTCAGTGTCATTCACTTTATCCATGCACAGAGTCATCATACCACTCGACAGTGGACGATGGATTTCTATATACATAGAAATACATACATAGAGGGGGGGGGGGGGGGGTAAGAGGGGGGGGGGGGAAGAGGGGGGGGGAAGAGGGGGGGGGGGGGAGAGAGAGAGACCGCGAGGCTGAACGACCGTGAGGGAAGCCGGACGGGAGGAATCCACAGGCGTTCGTCGTCTCACCACGTCCTATTCACCTACCCATTACTCGCTCTGCCTTGGTGTAGTTCCTTAATTTCTGTATATGAACAGTACGTTGTAAATGACGATTTTCAGCCGTCAGTTCGGAGGACTGTAACCTGACTTTTTATTATTGTGGGGCAAAAGTGCTGCATAGCGTGGGGGAGTGTGTGTTTCCACCACTCGATGCAATGCTGATGCTGTGGAAATAGTATTAATTCTGATCCAACTTGTTTTTTTTTTTTTTCCTTTTTCTTTTTTTTCTTTTTTTTTTGCCGGGAGGGGAGGAGGGGGAAGGGAGGGGACGTGTCGTTGGGAAGTGTGGGAAGGAAGGAAAGGGTAATAAGTAATAAAGAGTGAGTGTACGTGTAAAGTAAATGTGTTGTTGCTTGTGCTCAGCTGTAACCTGTCTTGAGGCAAGACGCTAGGGTTCTGTATCTATCTCTTTCCTCTCTTCTACTCCTAACCTTCATTCTCGTCTATCGGGACATTTGGGGGTTCTACTTCTATTCTATCTTCCATTCTCGTCTGTCCCTCCCTAGTCGCCCTACCCGGGTCTGCCCTGGGGGACTTGGGTGGGGTTAGGTATTTTTTAGTTCCCAGGGTCACCCTGGTCAGCCCCACAGGGTGGGTTTATCTCTCTATTCTGGGGCATGTTTCTGTTTCTGTCTACCCTTTGTCCATTCACCTGTATTTGCCTTTTTAAAACTCTCCCTACTGTCTGCACTGCCTGTAACTCTTGATATTGGATGTGTGTTGCTAAATGGTCTTAGCTTTATTTAGGCCCTGTGTTAGGTCTATTTAATGTATTTGACCGGCTGGCGACATACATTCAATGTTCTGTTTAGTTTTTTTTTTTTCACAAGCAGTGCAGGCACGTCCTGAGAAAGCCTTGTTGCTGTCGGGACGTTAAGCAATGTACAATCAATCAATTAAACCCTCCCTAGTCGTGACATTGGGGGCTCGTCCGGGATACAATAGGGGGAGGTAACTCACCCGTATTGTAGTACGATTGATTGATTGATTGATTGTACATTGCTTAACGTCCCGACAGCAACAAGGCTTTCTCAGGACGTGCCTGCACTGCTTGTGAAAAAAAAATAAACAGAACATTGAATGTATGTCGCCAGCCGGTCAAATACATTAAATAAACCTAACACATGGGGCCTAAATAAAGCCAAGACCATTTAGCAACACACATCCAATATCAAGAGCTGCAGGCAGTGCAGACAGTAGGGAGAGTTTTAAAAAGGCAAATACAGGTGAATGGACAAAGGGTAGACAGAAACACATGCCCCAGAATAGAGAGAAAAACCCACCCTGTGGGGCTGACCAGGGTGACCCTGGGAACTAAAAAATACCTAACCCCACCCAAGTCCCCCAGGGCAGACCCGGGTGGGGGATTGTAGTACGAGGTATAGCTCAGTGTGTTTTGTTTTGTATTGTGTCGCCAGTCTCGGCTGACAAGTAACGTTGACGGACTCTGACGGTAAACTAAGGGCGGTTGGTTGGGTGCTCGGGCGCACGCGCTGGGGCTCGCACGCGGGGTTTTTAGGCCTATCCTCGGGTTCGAGACTCGTTACAGGGCGTGTTGCTTGTGGGCATTTCTGATCTTGTGTGTTTCATCTCCTGTATAGTATGGAGGAGGACGGACCGGCCTTCAACACTCGGGGCAGGATGGCGCTTGCCGGAGATCACCCGCGGTCAGTCACTGCTACCGACGTAGAGGGGGCCGCCGCTAGGAGTCCAGGGTTTCAGCCACGATCTCCAGGAGCTCAGGCTTTTCAGTTTGCGTCACCATCGCTGGGTAGAGGTAGGGGAAAGTTAGTTCCATTGTTGTACTCACCTACTAACATAACCCCAGGCCCTGCTAGGCTTACGAACCGTACTGAAACGGAGGTAGTTGAGAGGGCTATGGATGATTCCAACATGAAGGACCTTATCGTCTGCATGATGCAGAAGGACCAAGCCGACCGGGAGGAACGTTGTCAGGAGGAGGAGCGTCGTCGTCAGGACCAAGCCGACCGGGAGGAACGTTGTCAGGAGGAGGAGCGTCGTCGTCGTCAGGAGCAGGCTGACCGGGAGGAGCGTCGTCAGCACCAGGCTGACCGGGAGGAACGTTGTCGTCAGGAGGAGATGCGTCACCGGAAAGAGGAGGATAAAAAGGAAAGGCAAGAACTTTTAGAGCTGTTGAGTCACATCACTAAGTCACAGCCAGTAACGACATCAGAGATCTTCCAGCCAGTGAAGATTAATTTGCCGCCTTATGATGAGAAAGAAGACCTTGACATTTACTTGACTCAATTTGAAAGGTTAGCCGGAGTTTTGAAGTGGCCAGAGGATACGTGAGCCATCAGGCTGTCATCACTTCTGAAGGGAAAGGCCAGAAGTTCTTGACCGACTAGCGCCAGATGTAGCTTTAAAGGACTATGAGGAGCTGAAGAAAGCGTTGTTAACCAGGTTTCAGTTGACAGCAGAAACGTACAGACTCGGACTGAGGACATCAAGGAAGCAGAAAGAAGAATCCTTTCCGCAGTTCGCTGTCCGCCTGGAGCTCTGGTTGAAGAGATGCATGTCACTGAATAGGAAGAAAGAGGAGTTTCAGGACCTGAAAGACTTGATTCTTCAAGAGCAACTCTTGGACGGTATGACACCGGAACTGGCTACTCATGTTAGGGAGAGGAAACCTAGCACCGTCACCCAAGCAGCAGAGATCGCTGAAGTCTATTTAGAGGCACGGAGAGGTACGCAGCGTGGAGGTTTGTTCAGTCGCCATACAAGAGTCCAACCAGGAAGTAAACCCAAATCCGCTGACAGTGACGAGACCAAGCCAGGCAAACCGCCAGGATCTTCCGATTCGAAGTCACCTAAAGGTTGCTGGCATTGTGGGAGACCACATAGGAAAGACAGTTGTCCCAAGTTAACGAAGAAGGCAGCCGTCGCAAAAGTTGGCGAGAGGACCAAGGTAGAGAAGCCTGCCGAGTTCGAGTACGACCCGCGTTGTTCAGCGGTAGTAAATGGTCAGGTTGCTGAAGGTCTACGGGATACTGGTGCAACTCTACTGATCGTGGCCAAGCAGCTAGTGAAGGAAGGTCAACTGGACGGCAAGAGCCTTTCACTAATGTCAGTGGATTCCAGCACGGTAACAGGACCCACAGCGATTGTCGACCTCGTCTGCCCCTTTTATTGTGGGAAAGCCAGGGCATTAGTTCTCGACAGACCAGTATCACCTGTTATCATAGGGAACGAGGTGGAAGACGCGGAAGGAGTCCAACACTTTGTTCCGGTCACCCCTACGGAAATGGCAATGGCTGTCATGACGCGACAGCAAGCACTGAAGACGAGAAGAGGTAACCTAGAGATAGGGGATCAAAGGATGACAGTTCTTTCAGTTACACCTGAAGTTTTGAAACGATCTCAAAGGGAGGACCCAAGTTTGGAAAACGTCCGTTCCAAAGTTGGGAAACCACCTGCTACTTGTAAAAATGGAAACAAGGTCCACTACTTTTGGAAGAAGGGAATACTGTATCGGGCTTACAGCAATAACCATGCCTCACAGAAGCAAGTAGTTGTACCACAGCAATTCAGGAGTGAAGTGATACGTATTGGACACGATACTCCCATGGCCGGACATTTGGGTGCGCGCAAAACGCAGGAGAGAGTACAGCGCAGTTTCTATTGGCCAGGGGTGTGCTCAGATGTGAACAGGTACTGCCAACGTTCTACGCCTCCAGGGAAAATTCGGAAGGCTCCATTGGGAAGCATGCCGCTGATAGATCAGCCGTTCGACCGGGTAGCAGCAGACATTGGACCCATGATCCCCAGCTTAGGACAGAGGACACAGGTTTGTTTTGGTCATGGTGGACTTTGCTACAAGGTATCCAGAAGCGCTACCTCTGAAGAGGATAGATGCTAATTCTATTGCTGAAGCTTTCTGGAATACATGGACTCGAGTGGGAATTCCGCGGGAAATCCTCACAAAGGGACACAGTTCACAAGCGAAGTCATGGCCGAGGTGAACACACTGCTCGCGATCCGAGACATGACCACGACGCCGTACTACCCTCAGTGTAACGGGTTAGTAGAAAGGTTCAACCAAACCCTGAAGATGATGATCAGAAGGTTGTGTCAGGAACAGCCGAAGGAATGGGACCGGTTCTTGCCAGGGCTCCTATTTGCCTACAGGGAGGTTCCGCAGGAATCTACTGGATTCGCTCCTTTCGAACTACTCTTCGGTCGTACAGTAAGAGGACCACTGCAAGTTCTCCAGAAATTGTGGACTGATGAGGCCGATGCCGAATCACGTACTGTGGCAGAGTATGTAGTATGTAGTCGAACTTCGAAACAGGACCGAGGAAACTTGCAAGATAGTCCAGACGCAATTGGCAAAATCTGTCCAAAGGTACAAACGCAACTTCGACAAGAAAGCTAGGGCCAGAACATTCGAAGTGGGGAGCAGAGTGCTACTCTTCTATCCTGCCAAAAACAAGCTGGAAATGGCTTGGCAAGGCCTGTACGTCGTTACCGAGAAGAAGGGAGAGAATAACTACAGGATACGCATCAGGGGGAAAGAAAAACTGTTTCATGCAAACTTGCTGAAGGCCTACATCGAGGGAGAGCCACCTGCACAGGTAGAGAAGTTGGCAGCAATGGCCGTGATTACTCAAGACGAGAGCGTTGAGGAAGAGGCTGAGGAAGTAAGTGTTTCGACAGGAACAGTTCCGTTGATTCAGTTACAAGCAGAAGAGACGTACCACGATGTCAAGATCAATCCAGATCTCGCGCAAAGTCAAAGAAACGAGATGGAGGAAGTATGTCGCAGTTACCAGTCCATTTTGACAGACTTGCCTTTGAGAACCAACTTGGGAAACTGTAACATTACGCTGACTTCGCAGGTACCAGTCAAAGTTAGGCAGTTTCCATTGCCACATTCTCAAGTGGAAGCAATCAAGTCAGAAGTCAAGTCCATGCTTGAAATGGGAGTGATTGAACTCGCCTCATCTCCGTACAGTTCGCCAATTGTACTAGTAAGGAAGAAGGATGGTTCCATGAAATTCTGTGTTGACCTCAGACGTCTCAACACCGTGATAGAATCGGATGGGGAACCCATGCCAGACATGAAGCATCTATTTGCGAAACTGGGGAAAGCGAAGTATTTTAGCAAGCTGGACCTGGGCAAGGGATACTGGCAGATTCCGATGGACCCAAACGACAAACACGAAAACTGCGTTCACGACTCCTCAGGGGCAATTCCAATGGACAGTGATGCCCTTTGGGTTGAAAACGGCCGGGGCAATCTTCTCCCGTGTGATGAGAGAACTGCTGAGGCCCTTGGGATCGAGCGAGGTGGACAATTTCATGGATGACATACTCGTCGCTACGGAAAGTTGGTCTGAGCACATGAAGATATTAAGGAAAGTGCTACAAAGGCTTGTGGAAACGAACCTTGCGGCAAAACCAAGCAAGTGCTTCCTTGGTTACACTACCATCGATTATCTAGGACATCACGTTGGAAACGGTGAGCTCAGGCCTGACGTTGAGAAACTGGAGAAAATCCGGAGGGCTGAAGCGCCTAAGACGAAACGCCAGTTGCGTGCATTTCTGGGATTAGCCAGGGTACTATCGTTTTGTACCCAAGTACGCTGAAACTGCTCGACCGTTGACCGACGCTACCAAGAAACGAGAACCGAACCAAGTTCGGTGGACACCGGAATGTAACGAAGCGTTCGAAACGCTTAAGGACCAGTCGTGCAGTGAGCCAGTGGTCAAACTACCTGATTGGGACAAACCTTTTTGCTTAAGGACGGATACGTCGGGGGTAGGGCTAGGAGCGGTGCTTCTGCAAGAAGGGGACGACGACGTACTACACCCCGTGGCGTACGCCAGCAAGAAACTCAGTCCAACAGAACAAAGGTACTCCGCGATCAAGCGAGAATGTTATGCGATTGTCTGGGGAATAGGCAATTTCCACACATATCTGATTGGTCAACAGTTCACAGTCGAGTGTGATCACTCGACCACTCCAGTATCTGCAGACCATGAAACCAGTCAACAGTCGTATTGCTCGTTGGGCACTCTTGTTGCAAGAACATGACTTTGTAGTTAAGGTTATTCCAGGGGTGGAAAATGTCGGAGCCGACTATTTAAGTCGCATGACGGAATAGGGTGCTCTAGTTTGTTGTTGTTTTTTCACGGTAAGAGGTGCTTTCGACTTAGGTTGGAGGGTATTGTCACGGTTAGTGACTGGTTTGACAGTGGTAGTCGAAAGTTGCCGAAGCACTGGTCAGTGTAGGAATAGTGAGTTGTTGTCACGTCGGTAGAGACGGGTTAGTGTCCCTTGTTTTGCACGTGCGGGGCGCGCTAGTGAATGCGGCAGTGTGTTCACTGCCGAGTTTACCTTGACGGTAGCAAGGGAATAATAGTTCGCAGCTGTACTCGGTTGGACCAAGTTGTCTTGCCTGGCTGACTGTTGGGAGCCAGTGACTGACCGTTTGTGAGAGTCAGTGACACAGCGCCGATCCAGTCCCGGGGTCATTGGAGGCCGGAGACTGGGGTTGTTTTGCCTACGGGTGGCGGCGTTTTGTGACGGGTCGCAGAGGAGGTGAGTGCGTAAAAATCCCGCGTGCGGATGTTATCGTTGTTATAGGTGTTCTGTACTATGTGCTAGGACTAGGGGTATCGGGGGGGGGGGGGGGAGGGGGGGGAAGGAGGGGGAGAACGCGATGGGTGGTAGAGGGGAAGTATTGTTTTGGCGTTAACTGTTTAGCAAAACGTTGCATTGGTTAGTGAAATGTTGTATTCGCTTGTTGTGGAAGTGCAGAGAATGTTAGGAAGGTTTATATGTAATGTTTGAGAACTTGCGTTGTTTTGGTTCATGTGTAAATTTTGGAATGATTTAGAAAGCACGTGTCATATGAGTGAAGGTCAAGTGCTTGAATGGTTAGTGGTAGTGTTTTTGTAAACCAAGCAGGGTGGGTATGGTGGTTAGCTGTTTTTAGGACCCTGTTGCTTACGGGGCCGTTTAGGCTAATGCTTTTGTTTTGCATTTTTGACGTTCGGGGTCGGGACCGGTTGGAGGGCCGACGGGCATTGGGACCAACCACGCCTCGCTGGACCGAGTGTCGGCGTGGAAGGCGCGCGTTCATCCATACCGCCGTGGCCGCCGTGTCACCGTTGCGGCCGGACCAAGCGCCAGGGGAACACAGAGAGAGAGAGGACCCGCGAGGCTGAACGACCGTGAGGGAAGCCGGACGGGAGGGATCCACAGGCGTTCGTCATCTCACCACGGTGGTCTCATTCCTATTCACCTAGCCATTACTCGCTCTGCCTTGGTGTAGTTCCTTAATTTCTGTATATGAACAGTACGTTGTAAATGACGTTTTTCAGCCGTCAGTTCGGAGGACTGTAACCTGACTTTTTATTGTTATTGTGGGGCAACAGTGCTGCGTGGGGGAGTGTGTTTCCACCACTCGATGCAATGCGGATGCTGTGGAAGTAGTATTAATTCTGATTTAACTTTACTTGTTTTTTTTTCCTTTTTTTTTTTTGCCGGGAGGGGAGGAGGGGGAAGGGAGGAGACGTGTCGTTGGGAAGTGTGGGAAGGAAGGAAAGGGGGATAGTGTAATAAAGAGTGAGTGTACGTGTAAAGTAAATGTGTTGTGTTGCTTGTGCTGAGCTGTAACCTGTCTTGAGCCAAGACGCTAGGGTTCTGTATCTCTTTCCTCTCTTCTACTCCTAACCTTCATTCTCGTCTCTTTCTTTAGTCGGGACATTTGGGGGTTCTACTTCTATTCTATCTTCCATTCTCGTCTGTCCCTCCCTAGTCGTGACACCCTCTTTCTGGGGCATCTTGGATGCCAGCTTTGTCATAAGATCGGCAAAACGTTCTAAAGTACAAAGTTACTTAGTGTTGTTCGAAACAATAGGCACACTACTGGAGACGGCAACGTCATGAAAGATTTTATATTACGTCATAAGTCTATTATGTATAAATGTATATTCCTTTGACATCAGTCATCTCTGGCGTGATCCAGGTCGGAAGATTTCTTCTTGATTTCTTTTACGAAAATCGCGGAGGAATGAAAGCAAATACGTTATTAGTAGCAGGGGCTTGCTGCACGGATCGTTGTAGGCCTTCGGGAGGTCAAAGGATCCATTGTACCCCTCAGCCCTTCGGAGTACAATGGTTCCTTTGACTTCCCTCAGGCCTACAAGGGTCCGTGTAGCAAACCTCTGCTACCAATAACGTATAATATAACACTATTATAAGGAAAACCAATACTGACAACACTCTGGTTCAGTGGACTTCAAAATAGTGATTAACCCTTTTAGCCCCAACACCCTACAGCAGAAGATTGATTGACCATGATAATTTAAGGGTAGTGACAGATTAGCTTGGCGCTGAAGGCGCCGAGCTAATCTGGCACTACCCTTGAATTATCATGGTCAATCCACCTCCTGCAACTGGTACATAGTCGTTAAGTAACACTTCCAAAATTTGGGAAATGCACCCGTGGGGCAAAAAGTGTTAATTATATTCCTCGGCTTACCGCCGTCCTTTTCTACCTGTTATCGTCGGAGAGTTCCGAGATAACTTTCTCAGACACCGTAGCTGATGGAAACGTCCAAAAGCAGCAGATCAGATCAGCTTGATGTAAAGTCAAGAAATGTCATACCTGAAGACGAAAGAAAATCTATCCATTCATCGTCCGTGGGTCTATACCTGCCCCTGTATTCGCCATCTATAAACTTTTTCCACGTCGTTGCGTTTCTGTAATCCTGTTCGGTAGCATCTGCAATGTTGAAGGAGACCGGTTACATAATGCATTAAAGCCCACTGCTCCTGGGGATTCAGCGCGATATAAATGCTCTTTATTATTAAACCGAGCAAACTAAAGCGGGTTTCATTCTATTTTGAAGCATTTTGCTGTCATGGCTGTTTGTAGCATTGTCAGTGAGCAAGAATGTATGCACGGCTACACCAAACATAAGACAAGAAACGTGCATCCAAACACAGTTATTATTTTTTTTTAAATACACGATTAAATGAGCGTGCTAATCTGATTGTTGTCTTTACGGCCCAATGCCGTACACGCCCAAAATCGCAGATCAGCAAAAATGTACAGGAAGTGCTGTCCTCCTATTACAAGTGTACACAACTCAACTAATGCAAACGGATGAGCAACAGTAAAACTATTTTAAGCCAATCACGAGTCGTTTACTGTATTAGTAGAATTAGCATCTCTTGCACAGTAAACGCGAATATAACAAAGAAGTGCCCAACGGAGAAAGAAACACGCTTAGAAAAGATGGGTACAACACAATTTATTATTTCGGGTAAATACTCTTTGTCAAAATAGACAAACAAACGGAGATCAGCCGCTACTTATCTTCATTCGCAGAAGGAATGAGTCAAATTGCCACATTCCTTCTGCGAATGAAGATAAGTAGCGGCTGATCTCTGTCTGTTCGTCTATTTTGACAAAGGGTATTTACCCGAAATATTAATAAATTGTGTTGTACCTGTCTTTTCTAAGCGTGTTTCTTTCTCCGTTGGGTACTTCTTTGCATTTTACACGCTTGGCAGTCATCTATTTGGTCTGGATTGCGAATATAACAATGTCAAGGGACACACGCTTTTTGTTGTTTGTCTGGATAAACGAAATGTTTTATAGAAAAATGGCGCATTACGAACCTCGTCAAACGTGTCCTGATATCCGAATGTGTTCTTTATATCCGACCCCGTTGTACTCAAAATTGATTGTAAATGTAACACAAGGTCACGTTCACCCACAGCGAACTGATAGAAGGACAGACTAACCCCTTTGTGCATGAAGCCATCGGCTCTGCAAATAATACGGTGGCTGCGTGTTGAACAGGGAGCTCAAAGTCACAAGCTGCTGCCACATACCTGGTTTTGGTTGGCAATCACTCTGTTTCTTGCAGACGATCAAGGCCCCAAAGGTTATATTCCCCTGTGAAGAATCCGCCAAACGCAGCCAAACTGTAACTCTGTAGCTGGTCAATGAAGCCGCGTCAGTTGACCCCTCTGGCGCCTCAATGATCTTTCCCCGAGTCAGATTGGGGGCTGAAATGATTACAATCATACTGCAATACCGGTAGCTGCGTACGCAAGAGAGTTAACTGTGACAGCCCAAACGTACAAGTCGGTAATACAATCATCATACAGTTACTGTCACATGAAGAACAGGAAACGTAACAGTCGAGGCAGTATCACCATCTATACCGCAAACCTTCCTCAGACGTATGAAATTTGGCAGTTAGTACATTTTAAAAAATTTTTTTTAAAAGACTTATATGGCTCAAACTTGAAATGATAACAGTTCGTTTTGTAAGATAATGTAAGAAACAGAAATCGGGCTGCTATCTTCAAGGGCAACGTCAAAGCGGTCATATTTATATAAAACAAAATTCTTCAAGTCATATCTCCGAAACTATAGTTTAACGATTTGCTTCCAATGTAGCGTGGCGTTAGGCATTAATGAATAAAGGTAAAGGACGTAGCAGCCATGTCAATATCACACCGTGTATTATTTCTACAAATGTTTGTTTTGACTGGATAGAAACTTGACTCGATGATAGTCTTTAGTGAGAGGTCAGTTCAGTGCAGCGCAGATTGTTCAAGATGGGATCTCTGTGCTCGGTAAGGCCAATATTGACGAGCTCCTACGAACTTCTCAGACGTTTTATTGTGTTTCTTTCGATATTGTGCCAAAATTGGTCGGTTTACTGTGGATCTCTCATATATTTGCAACTTACAATTCTTTCCAGCGTCCGCTGCCTTCTCCATACCTCTGTTTCCGAGGTGATCAGTTGTGTGGTACCCTGAGGACTGTTACTGGAAAAGCTTCCTCATGTTTCTCACCACGTGTGATCTGCTCATTCGCCCCGTTTTATTTATGCCTTGAAAGCGAGCTTGTCCGCTCTATCAATGCCCGGACCCCAGCATGTCCCAGGCGCAGAAAAACAGTTGTATGCTGGCTATCGCGCACTTCAAATCTGAACGTCCCATTCCTGCCTCGTGTTTTCTTGGTAAAGTAACAAGTCACTCTCTGTCCGTCTACCCAATTATAGCCTATTCATCATCATCAGTTAGTAACAATGGGAGTTTGCTTGAGACCGTTTCACGTACAGACGTGAATCCAAGGATTGACAGAACTGAATCAATCGAAAAAAAATGGGAAGGAATTCCAATCAGGTTCTAACACCTGTACCAAACTATCATACATGAAAGTTTGGAAAAATACTGTGGAAGGACAAGAAAGAAGCGGAAGTCAAAATGATATTAGAATAAAATATCAAGCCTCAAGATCTGATCATATACACAGACGGTTCAGTTATCGACTGCCACTCAGGCTTGGGCTTCACTGTCAAACAAAAAGGCATATACGAAAACAGTGCAGCCTACAAAGCCAAGACCTCAAGCTTAGCAATGGGGGTGGTGGAGGCGGTGACTCACACTCTGAAATGGTTTGCTATGCTGGATGACAGCCGAATCAGTTACACCCTCATTCTCGGAGACTCAAAATGCCTGCTCAGGACGTGTTGGAGTCGACGGCAATGACCAAACGGCACCCTCGCTGGCAGGGCAGAGGTCACACAGGGGCTATGGATGTGATGGGGAAGACGTGGTGGGAAGCCTGAAAAAGGATTTTCAGGAACAGAGCAAAAGGCACCATACAGTCAGTCGCCTCCGGAGCAGAGGTGAGCAGAAAGGCAGCGGGTATCGGAAAACTTGAGAGGACATGACAGATCCACAGTAAACCAGACCAAATTTGGTAACACATCGAAAGGAACTCTGGGAGACTTTTGATGGGGGGTGGAGTGGAGCGCGTATGGGCTTTTCCAAGCGCAGGGATCCCATCTTGACCGAACTGAACTGAACTCCTGTAAAAATAGTCTTTACACCTATAGTTTCCCTAACTGCGTGATCAAGCATGGGATATTGAATAATTCCGATAACAGACGGATGAAAATATTGAAAAGAAGAGGATTATTTTATTTAAATAGGAGTAAAATGGTCGTTTACAAAATGACGTCACAAACGAATTCTATTTTTAATGGTTCCAACGCAAATCTCGATGGTATCTAGCTGGTTTCACCAACAGGATATTGAAAGCTAGTTGTATATGCAGGTGGAACAGATCGCATCATAATATGACTGATTAAAGTAATTGAATTTTACACAGATATTTTGTCAATCCAGACTAAAAAAGTGACTGCCAAGCGTGTAAAATGCAAAGATGTACCCAACGGAGAAAGAAACACGCTTGGAAAAGACAGTTACAGCACAAATTATTAATTTATTGAAAGGGTATTTACCCAAAATATTAATAAATTGTGTTGTATCTATCTTTTCTAAGCGTGTTTCTTTCTCCGTTGGGTACGTCTTTAAAGATTTTTTCTGTTTCATACTTAACTGAAGGTTTCCAAATAGTAGTACGAATTGTTACAAAGAAGGCATAGCTGCTTCTCACAAGAAAATAAAAAGCTGATACCGTTAAATTACTGTCATGAAGTAAATTTGATGGTGTTCACACCTTTAGGTTTGACATAAAATGGTTCAGTGCTCCGTGTGCCATTCTTGTCAGTGGACGTAACAGCAAATACCTGAAAAATACAGATTATCAAACATAACAAATGCACGTGGCACGCGGACACAGAAAGAAACTACCATGCTCGTTACTCAAAGCAACAACAGAGTCTCGTGGGTGGTTTATTCAGCATAGAGTGAAGTGCAGTTGTTTGTGCTCCATCTTAAAATGCTGATAATATAAATAAATATACACCATTCTCCACTTTGTGCATGCATGCAGCGATCGGTATTGACAGCATTACCAATGTGGTTAAGACAGACACCAGTGACGCTACTGACTCACACTGATGGTGTAGTTCTTCTCTGCACTGACACTGACATTGACAGCTCTGACAGGAAGACACGCATCGAGCAGTTTACCCGATGCCTCTGGGCTCTGTGAAGAAAAGTCGTCTATTAAACTGTGACATTTTGACTTTTATTTTTAAGGTGCACGTACTTTCAAATGAAACAAAAATAAATGACGTGCTACATGCTCATATTGATTTATAAATAACATATCATACAATTATCAAATAATTATAAACAAAGCTCTTCCTTAACACAGCCATAAGGCCGACATTGTAAGGCAGAAGACTACATTTGTTTGGGAGATTATCAAGCCCGACAGTTAATAATAAATAATAATGAAACGAGATTTGTTAAGCGCTTATTCTAAAAGTAGCTCTAAGCGCTGATACAATGAAAAGGCTAACAGCTCACACACACACACACACACACACACACACACACACACACACACACACACACACACACAAATACGCGCGCGCGCGCGACAGTGGTGATGAATTGTTCAATACTTCAAGGGTGGTGTCAAAATACCTTAGCGCCTAAAGACACCTTTGATGAAATCAAATATGATTGCAATGTCAAGGTTGCATGGTTTAAAGAAATCTGTTCCAGCCAAGGTTTGATAGTTCGCAAATCTTCTTAGTTCTTAGTATGTACTTAGTATGTCTTAGTATGAAATGTTCTTAGTATGTCTTACAATAACGCAGGACAAACAGTATCTAAACTTGTCAAGTTTCAATGTCGCAAAAGTAAAAGATGTTGCTGTACATACATACATACATACATACAAGATACATACTACATACTACATAATGATATGGCAATAAAAACGCGAATTTTTCACTCTAGCGCTTTACTTCTTAAGTATGCTTTAATCCGGGTTATTTTGACGTCATTTATTAGAAAGTGTTATGAAGAGTGTGTTGTGTCATGTGCAAATAGAATTTTTAGTCTTAAAAATTTCACATGGATGACTTACGACGTCATCAGTGACACTACCATCACGGGATATTGAAAGTGAAATGGGGAGCATCTGCAGAGGACACAGGTGACAGCCAACCAATGTGCAGTATCACTAGGGTCCGTGTGCATGAAAATCCGGCCTGTCTGGTCTTCACCTACTTTTCGTTTGTCAAAGGCATCTAAATAATGAACATGACCTACAAACACGAAAATCAAAAAGTTCTTTATTTTTAGGTTAGCGGCCATATATAACCGATCAAATGGATATGGGTGTGTTCTTTATCTCTGTGTCAGTCACTTGAGCATAAAAAATGGTTTGAAAGTAATTCACATTAAATCAAATAGATTTATTAAAACAATGATGTGCACCGGTTGTTCTGGTTCTCTAATGAATGTTGCGTGTCCAATTTCGTTTGAGGCAGTTAATAACCTCATAAGCAATCCTCACAACTTGTGTGTTAAAACATATCACAAGAAACTTGCTTCACAGAATGTGTCCAGTTTTGCTTATTTTTACCACTAATGAAACCCTGTGTCCTTCAAGGTAGCCACGGGCGATAACTCTTTCAAATGTTTTTGTTAAGGTAGCTCAGACAGTAGGCTAAACATCTTAAGTAAACAATAAATAAAATGTTTTTGTTTTGTTGTCAGGGTGGCTCTTTGTTTGCGAGTACACTTACCCACACTTTTCGCGGTTTTTTTTAATCGCCTCTGAGAATATTATATATATATATATATATATATATATATATATATATATATATATATATATATATATATATATATATATATATATATATATATATATATATATATATATATATATATATATATATATATATATATATATATATATACTTTCAATTCTGAGAATGCTGTGCTAATGCCATGGAATTCCAGGCTGATAAGCTTGCATTGTGTCATCAGGACATCAGCTGCCCTTTTTGTGACTGCATCGCCTACTAGATCTGTTGAGCCTTCCACTGAACACCTACTACATAAAGCAGTAGGGACTACCCCCAGGCGCCCCGCCATCCGCTGGAGAATATCCAGTCCTCGCCCCGAGGGGGATGCTAGAAAATATTCCCAAACAGATATTGGACCTGCTGAGTAGATTTAAAGTTTTTGCCGCCTATGACCGGTTTCACCCCAAAGGGGGGGGGGGGGGAGGGGCTCTTCAGGTAGGTATACGGCGTAACCTGAAGTTAGTTAGTTAGTTCGGATTTAACGTCCACAGCACCGAGGGTGATCATGGACGGCCCTGATGGGCGGGTTATGGGGGACAGGGAAATCTATTGCCTATGGAGTACGACCTGAACACTGATCAACTCAGGCGCACTCCAACTGTGCCACTTTGATTTACCAGGACCTTTCAACGGACATGCTATTGAACAAATCCGTTTTCCTCCTGGATTGTGAGTCCAGCTACCGGGGCCGGGACGGGATTCGAACCCACGACCCGGCGATTCCCTTCGCTCTCCTGCTCAGACGTTTAACCGCCTGAGCTATTTCGGACTCTGAAAGCGTAACCTGAAATTGCAAACACAACGCATGTACTAGAAGCTGCCTCCAGAATTTACTGGTAGCAACGCCAGAACAGCGCGGATTGCATCCCTAAAGCTTTATGAGGTGTTGCAGTGGAAGAAGACAGACTAATTTTGAAAAGGCAACACCTAGTCAATTTTGTGGTGCAATTATTCTTTACTTATAACAAAGGCGTCGCCCAAAGCCAAACAAAAAATGCACTCAATCAGATTAGCTCCAAGGGACGTAATTTTACATTCGATTCTGAGAATGCTGTGCTAATGCCATGGAATTACAGGCTGGTAAGGTTGCATTGTGTCATCAGGTTTAAAAGCACTATGAACAGTCTGTGTGTCAGGGATAGGGTGCTTGCGGGCATCGTTGGCAGCTGAATCTGCGATCCTGTTGCCTTCGATGCCCACATGCCCGGGGACCCAAATAAAAATGATGTCATAATATTCCTTCATCAAGTCCGCGTAAAGCTGTCGAATCTGCACCAGCAGGGGGTGGTCTGTTCCCGCGCCCTGAAGGGCCTGCAGGGCAGAAAGAGAGTCAGACAGAATCAGAAAGTTCCTTTCCCAAGACTTATAGGCATGCTTGAGTGCCGGCAGAAGTGCCTGCAGTTCTGCACTAAATACAGAGGAATGGTCAGGGAGGCGGGGCTTAAATGGGCGTCTAGGATGGCAAAAAGACACTGCAGACTTGGACCCATCCGTATAAATACGACAATAGCCAGGAAAACTTGAAAGGAGTTCATTGAGGCTCTGTTGATATATGGCTGGTGGAGTACAGTCTTTATGGGCGGTAAAATCCAGCAAGATATCAGGAACTGGTAATAGCCAAGGTGGAATGATGTATTGCAGAGATTCCGAAACTTTGTCCAGGTCCACTCCAGCCGCCTGCAGATGAGGTCGGACACGGAAGGAAAGTAGACGGACAGCTCCCGGATGGGCATCGTAAATCTTTGCAAACAACGGGTTAAAAACACAATCATAGGCAGGATTGTCTGGATGGGCCTTCAACTTCAGAACGTAGCTGAGCATGAGGCGGATGCTTGAGAGAAGGCTCCCCTGCCTCGGCATACAGACTAGGAACTGGAGATGTCCTGAAGACCCCCAGACATTCGCAGACCTTGATGGTGAATTGTGTTCAGAAGCTGTAGAACAGAGTTGGAAGCAGAGCCATATACCACAAAGCCGTAAACCAGTTTGGACCGAACAAGGGCCCGGTACATTCGAAGTAAGAATGCGGTCTGCACCCCAGTCAGTAAGACCAACGACACGAAGAACGTCGAGGGCCTTCCGACAAGAGGTTCTAAGGTAATTAATATATGGTTGCAGAAGGTCAGTCTTTTGTCAAAGTTGACCCCCAGAAACTTTGCCTCCTCAGCCACCTTAATTGGCACTCCAGCCTAGGTTCTGGAAAAAAAAACACGTCTGGTTAGCAAAATGCACACAGACTGTCTTGGAGGGCGAGAACTTGAATCCGTTGAGAGACACCCACCCCTGGATGCGATCAACGCACAGCTGCAAGCGCCTCTCAAGGGACGCAAGTCCTCGACCTCGTGCACACAAAGCAAAGTCGTGCACATACAAAGAGCATTCAGAATCATCCTTGACGGCTTTTACAATGTTATTAATTTAATGCTAAATAAAACAGGAGATAGAATGCTGCACTGCGGGACACCCATCTCCTGTTCAAAGGAGTCGGAGAGGGTGGAGCCCACACGGTCATGGAACGACCGATTAGACAAAAAATGGTGAATAAAAACGGGCAGGTGCCCTTTAAAACCCATGTCCGACAATGCAGTTTAACTGTTGCTGCTAAGGTTTCATGTGAAAGAAAAACAGAAGATAGTGGTAGAAAACCCTTTAAAATAGAAACGAGGAACGACGTTTCGGATCAAAGATCCTTCTTCAGGTGACATGGACACAAATGTAGAACAGAAAAGAATATGATAGAAAGAAAAGAGAGAATAGAGAGAATTTAGAATGATGTAAAAAAAAAATTAAAAAAAAATAATAATAAAAATCACACACACACACACACAAATGACGCAAATACACACGCGCAAAACACGTAGCACAAAACTTACGTCTACGTCACTGCATACATTCGCATTCACTCGTGCCTGCTGCCGCTCAGGTACATGCACACACACACATACACACGCACGCACGCACGCACGCACGCACGCACGTACGCACACACACACACACGCACACACACACACACACACACACACACACACACACAACGGTAGCATCCAGTATCAACAGTGAGGTCGTTTGACACCAACTACCCATCACGCCGAGCATACATCCCTAGGGGCGAATGTTCAAGCCGCGTGGAAGGTCAGTGCCAAGCCTGTCCGCGAAAAAGGATTCTGTCATTTTGCGGCGGATGAAGTGGGATGTATTTTGCCAAAGGATGCGTATGTTGAAATGTGTGAAGCTATGAGGAGGTTCGTTGAAATGACGTCCAACCTGGTTGTTGTATTCGAGGCAGATCGAACGAACATGCTCCTCGCAGCGTTCAGGGAGTATACGGTATGTCTCCCCCACATACAACATCTTTGGGCAGTGAGAACATGAGATGACATAGACAATATCCGATGACTGGCATGTGAATGATCGGTGGACATTGAAAGATGACGGGGGATGTGTTGATGTACGGACATGCTTTGCAGTGTGGTTGCTGACAAGAGTGTGTGCCAGGTGGTAAGGTGTTAGATGCGCGAAGTGAACTCTGAACAAGATGATCGCGTAGGTTAGGGTCACGTTTGTAAGCGACCAGCGGAGGCTCAGGAAATGTCTTTCAATACTGTGTCATTCTGAATGATGTGGAAGTTTCTGAGGAGAATGTTTTTGATGGGGATGTTGTGAGGATTATACGTGATACACAGGACCGACCGGTCCTCTGCAGCACTGTGGGTTTTCTCCCGCAAAGCTTCACTTCTGCTTGTGGCCTCAGCTTTAGAACGAGCGGTGTTGACGATGTCTTGGGGGTATCCCTGGTGTGAGAAGAAAGTGGACATGGTTTGGGTCTGTTTGGTGAAGTCGTCGTCGCTGCTGCAGATCTGACGGAGTCGCAGAAATTGGGAGAATGGGATACAGTTTTTGGTGGCGGCAAGATGGCTTGATGAAAACTGCAGATAAGTGTGGCTTGAACATTCGCCCCTAGGGATGTATGTTCCATAGTTTTGCATAAACACGATGTCAAAGCGATTGGCCGGTAGTTGCCTGGGTCGGAAGGATCCTTACCCGGCTTGTGGATTGGCACAACCACAGCCTGGTGCCAAGATGGCGGAGAATGACCGGTTATCCAGATATGGTTAAAGGCCTTGAGAAGTACAAGGAGTGAATCCTCAGGTAGATGTGTTAGGAGCTGATAGTGGCTTGCTGCAATTCTGAAACTGTAGATGGGGCATTATAGTCTTCCGAGTTATCCGATATAAAATCACAACTACAAGACTCTCGCTTCTCCTTCTCTCTCTGGAAGAAAGGTGAATAATGCTCTGTTGAAGAATTATGGGCAATGGTGGAGGCAAGCAAATTGGCCACAGCCTTTTTATCCGTGACCAAACTGGCACCATCTCTAAGATGGCCGACAGAAGCCGAGCCACCCCTGCCCCTAATTCCTCGAACAGCCTTCCAGACTTTTTGGGACGGAATCCTAGAAGATAAAGATGAGACGAAGCGTCTCCAGGAAGCACGGTGTTCACGTTTAAAAATGTAACGGGATTTCGCCCTCTGTCTTTTAAAGGTTAAAATATTCGCTTGCGACTGAATACGAAAAGCACGCCGCAGAGCCCATTTGCGCGTTTTGGGGGGCCTTGCGGTACTCTTCATTGAACCATGGTACTCTCGGCTTCCGAGGGACTGATGTGGAAGTTCTAGGGATGGTTTCACCTGCCGAGTCCAACAAATAGAAGTAAGACAAGAAACAGGTTCATCAGCTGACATGACCACCTCCTCCGTAAGACGAGACTGACAGAGAGGGAGGCGAACAGGGGCCAATTAGCTTTCTTGAGATTCCAGCGCCCCACCAGTGGATCCTCCTCACAGCTGACCGATGACAGGACTACTGGGAAGTGGTCACTACTACACAGGTCGTCGTGAACCTTCCAGTTAAAGTCCAGCATGAGAGAAGGATCACACACAGTGAGGTCTAGAACTGAACTAGATCCTGAACTTGGGTTAGAGTAGATAGGTGAGCCATCGCTAAAGACACACACGTTAAGTTGAGAAAAAGAAAACATCTTCTAACACCTGACCTCTGCCACTACCCCACAAATGAGCGTGACCGTTAAAATCTCCCATGAGAATAAAGGGAGGGGGCAGCTGATCTACTAAGTTAAAAATATCATTACTACTGACCCGCAGGGATGGTGGCAGGTAAACACTGTATATGGTTATGATCTTCTTCAAGGTAACCCGAGCTGCGACAGTCTGAAGACAGGTGTCGATGCTAACGGGGCTGTATAAAATTTGGCTACTAATGAGAATAGCCACGCCACCCGAGCGCCTCTCCAAATGAGAGCCTTTAAGTACAGCGTAAAAACCATTAAAGGACACAGGGTCAGAAGTCTTCAGGTAAATCTCATGAAGAGATATTACTGAGGGGTTATAGAACTTGATTAAAAGACGTAATTTATCAAAGTTAGCTTGAAAACCACGACAATTCCACTGAAGCAGAGAGTACATGATTATATCTTATCTGGGGATGAAGAGTTTTCCCCCCTTTTCCTTTGCCTTGGAAGGAGTTGAAGAAAGAGAGGAGGGGTGGGGGTGGGGTGGGGGGGGGGTGGGGTGGGGGGGTGGGGTGTGTGTGTGTGTGGGGGGGGGGGGAGGGGCCGGCTCCAGGGCCTTCTCTGGTTCTTCAGATATAAAGGGAGTGGAGCTGCCGCAGCACCAGCAACGACAACCTCCACTCCCTCCATCCGTTCTTCCAATGCAGCATATTTGTTTTGAAGGGAGACATCAGTGTTCCCCTTCTGGGCCCGTGCGCACAGCGGAGTAGACAAACTGCCAGGCTTGGATGGGGGCTAAGGCTTAGGGGCAACAGAAGGCGGAACTACCGGACCGGCAGTGTCCGCATTCCCTGGCTCCTCCACCGGTGTAGGGTTACTCTCCAGGGGGGAGAGGAGTCGAGGCTCCGCCTCCAATCAAGAAGTTGGGGTTTGACATGAGAAATCTTTGGTGGGGCGCTTGCCTGCCACCGCAGCACTAAATGTATACACATAGGTGTTACTAGAGTTTGGGGCAGCCTCAGCTGCACCAGGGCCTTCAACCAGTTTTTTTTTTTTTTCGTGCAGAAAGGACAGCCCCTTCTCCACACGCACCTGCTGAATCTTGCACTCGGATATCCAACGAGGGCATTTCTTGTCCGAAGCCATATGCGCCCCCTGGCAATTCACACACAGGACTCAGCAGAGTGTCCGGGCTTAGACAACGGGCGCATGAAGCCTCTCCCTGGCGTCATGTCTTCTGCGCATGGCCATACTTTTGGCACTTAAAGCACCGGAGCGGGAGAGGGGCGTAGTTCTTCACTTTCAAGGAGTAGTAACGTCCCCAGATGGTAGTAGGATGGGTGGTGGTGCCAAACGTCAGGATGATGGTAGGGAGACGGATCTCCCCACCGCCCTCGCTTGGAAGCGGAGCTCCTGACGTAAGTCACTCCCTGCGACATAATGTTCCGTACAAGTTCATCTTCTGACAGTTCTGACAATGATTGATCTTTTATCACGCCTCTTGAAGAATTCATCGTTTTGTGGGGTGTGACCTCCACCGGAGTGTCTCCGATGGAAGAGAGCCTCAGTAGCACGTTGGAGTGTGCCCGGGTACGGCACTCTACCAGCAAGTCACCAGACCTGAGGCGCTGGGCATCAGGCCTGCCAACACGGCTCCTGAGGGTCACCCCCACCAGAAAAGGCTGCAGCTTGGAAACTGGTTTCTCTTTCACCTTGCTATGGACAATGAGGAAGCGAGGCCATACGGCTGACACCTGAGGCGTCGCTTCCTCACAGTCCGAGTCACTGTGATGTACAATGTTGGTGGCTATGTGCCGCTTCTGTGCCAGTTTTGTTTTTTTGGTGGTTTCCATAGTATTATAGTAGATATATTTATCCCCGGAGGTCCCCGCCCGCCACCGAGCCCAACAAGGGAAAGTGCAACTGTCGGTGGGCCCCAGCCGACGCACAATGGAGACTGCCCGAAAGATATACTCAAGGGGGTAAGCCCGATTGAACCGTCTGAGCCACCGACTTCTATCACACTGTTGAATGCAGGGGAATACTGGCGTAATGCACCTAATCAGCAGTAGAGGCTATAGCATGGTGCTCCGTATATCAACCCGCATGTCAACAGTTGGATATGGCTCAACGTGACAAAGAGCCGATTGACTAGGTCGGTACGACTAGCCTCCCGTTTAAGTAGAAGTCAAGGCCAAAGTGGAGTTTTGGCACCAGTGAGCCGCAACCCAAAGGGAACCTCAGCCACCAGGACCCTCTTCTCCCCTGACACGGGTCTCCAAGCACGACAAACACTTGGGATCCAAAGGACCAAAAGCTCACGAGTATTTTTAAGGACCAATCCAACATGGTAGGACCTGGGTTAGCACAGCTCCTTAAAAACCGGACCAGTGAAAAAGACTGAACAACATATCTGCTGACATCAAGACCTAATCCTGGACAACGATGGCACCCCTTCGCTAGCCCACTCAGTCAATGACTGAGGAGACTACCCACCCACGCCACGTGGAGGCCGGTGCCGAGTGGGCAACTGAGAGAGAGAGAGAGAGAAATGAAATGAAATGAAATGAAACTTTGAAATGAAATGAAACTTTATTTCTCAACGGATGAAGTAATTAGCACGTGTGCCATTTTTCATACTTGCCGTTGCTACTCTACAAACACAGGATAATAATTGTAATACTAATAGTACCAAATTACACAAAGAAAAATTAGGAGACATTACACATGAAAAGACATTAAACAAAATTCATTCATTCATTCGGTCATACAAAAACAAACGAAAACATAAAGTACATGAAACGCGCGCACACACATACACGCTCGCGCGCACACACAGACACGCGCTAATGATAACTTGACCTATATACGAAGCAAATCATTTGGATCAATAGTGAAAATTCACTTCAGGCAGCAAAATTATTTGGATTATAATAGAGACTTGAATTATGTAATTAGGCGATTATTATTAGTATGGACAAATCATACGGCAGCATGCACTGATTATACGATAAGTACATGTTTGATACGGATACTTGTGGTAGATTATGTATCAGCAGACAAGTACTTGAGGAGGCATTCCTTGAAAGAGGAGAGGGAGGTAGCGTGTGTTATACATGTAGGCAGCTTGTTCCAGAAAGATACGCCTGAGAAAGATACACTGGTTTTAAATAGATCTATCCTGGGGCGAGGTGTAATAAAGTTTCGTCTTGAAGTAGAATAACCTGAACTTGCCTTGGTAAAGAGCTTACAAAGATATTCTGGGTGAATCTCATTCCAGATTTTATACATAAACACACCCTTGTTTAAGAGGTGATGCTTGCTAAGAGGTAGCATTTTCAGTTTTTTAAGTCTTTCGTCAGTTGTCAGGGCTGAATCAGGCAGGATATGTTTCGCTGCTCTCCGATGCAGGGAGTTAAGCCTCTTCAAGTGTATGTCACCGCTGCCATCCCATATCGTGGACGCATAATCGATGTGGGATTTGACATGTGCATTGTAAGAGAGAGAGAGAGAGAGAGAGAGAGAGAGAGAGAGAGAGAGAGAGAGAGAGAGAGAGAGAGAGAGAGAGAGAGAGAGAGAGAGAGAGAGAGAGAGAGAGAGAGAGAATGTCAGTTCATGTATAACAATCTAGAGCTTTTACGTCACTGTCACTGACTGAAGTCGAGAATTCTTCGTTTCAACATTTTTTTCCCCCTGCGATTAATTATTTTTTTACGAAAACATTGAACAAAGGTACAAAGCTGGTAAACGAACTCATCCAATATCTTTCTCGAATCTAGCTACATGTATATTCAAAATTTCAAATAAATATAACACAAATGACGGACTCAAATGCGGCTCAGCCGACTTTCTACAAACGGCAACTTTCTCTTTAATGAGTAATTCAATTAAAATCAGCTGAAAAGTACTCCGAAATACATCGTGAAGAATGCATTTCCTACAGTTTCAAACCTGTACGTATACAAACACAGGGGAAAGTCGTGTCTACACACACACACACACACACACACACACACACACACACACACACACACACACACACACACGCACGCACGCACGCACGCACGCACGCACGCACGCACGCACGCACGCACACACACGTTTCCCGCCAAATGTACGTTCAACAGCGCGGTTAGCGTAGCTAGGCATGACATAATTTTTATTCGTGTTACTTCACAGAGTTTGATGTGTGCCCAACTATGTTTGTCATTTGCATGCTACGGAACGTGCTCCGACCAGCCCCATCTCAAAGTTTTCCGTATTTTCAATACGGTAGACAAAAACAGTATGTCATATTGATTTTGATACAGCAGGATTGCAAAATAATTTTAAAGACTACTAGGAGCCACCCACGACCTTGACCTTGAATAGAGGCGCAGGTACGATTGCTTCTAGTTTGGTAATAAGATAAACAACTATTATGCACACATGTATGTATGTGGTTGATATACTTTACAAGAAATTGTCAATCCTGTCGTGTCAAAACATGAATGTTACGTGTCAAATGAGCCGACTGAACACATACTACTGGTTAAATTAGACGTAGCGGTATAGAAATATGAAATGTGTTAGATCTTACATTTATGCGTCAGGTGCTAACAAGATACTGCAATAAAAAGAAATAGATCAGTTGACAAAGAAACTCGTCCTTTAGGTCTTGTGTCGTAATGAAGGTATCTTCGAATATCTTTAGAACGGTCTCGTTGGTACCTTAATGATTCTAGCTTGACATTAACACCTGGTCACTGGCATTCACAGAAGATGAAAGCAATCACCTCGTTTTATTCACGTTGTTTTCCTTCATATTTACTGAATCTTAGCCATGTACGAGTTACACACTGTACACAGCAACCTATTTCCTAAGGATAAGTTTGTGTGATAGACGGCCATCTTGGATATGGCGGCCATGTTTGACTGAAACGTAACGAAATGTGTATCATAATATGAATATTAGGACCATGCTCTATTCCTTTTTAAAAAATATAGTCTCTTATTAAGAATATAGTGTCCTTCACTGCGTGCTCAACTATGGTATATGATTCAAAGAAAAGGCTGATAAAAACCTTGACAGGAAATAATTAATTTTCACGAAACATGTGACTTTTTTCGAATGGTATCATAATCGTTTTGAAAATGTTAACTTAATGGCTATTCAAATATGTGCTTATTTTATCACTGATGATGCTTTCAGCAGCCTGATGTCCCATATTGTTCAGCACCCCCAACGCGAAGAAAACATAGTGTGTGTTGTTGCCATCTTAAAATTGGCGGCCATGTGTCACTTATATTCGTGAAAGTAAGCATATTCATATTTTACTATAATCCAACTAATTAAATGCGAAAGCCAAATGTTTCTTACTTCAAAATTGCTTGAAGGATATTGGGTTAAAAAGTAATGGGGGTAAAATGGTCATTCCAAACATGATGTCACAAACGATTTTTTTTTTCTTTTTTTTTTTGCGTATCGTTTATCATTAGGGCATTGCCGACTAACTATGCCCAAACTTGCCAAAACTCTGGTGTTTGTATGGGACTTTTGCCTACACTAACGTTATTTTGCCAAGTTTCAAGCTTGTGCGTACAAAAATAATGGAGATTTTGGTGTTTACACACACACACACACACACACACACACACACACACACACACACACACACACACACACACACACACACACACACACACACACACACATGTACACAATCACACACTCACACACACACACACACACACACACACACACACACACACACACACACACACACACACACATCCATACTGGCATAAAGAGCTTCACGTTGAAACTACGTTGAACAGCAAGGTTAGAGAAGTAAGGTCATTTTTATCTTGTTACTTTTTGGCCAGACTATGAAGCCAACCAGCCTGTTATGTCATTTGCATGCTACTGAACAGGCTCCAAAAAGCCCCATTTCAAAGTCAGCCGTATTTTCAATATGGTAGACAAAATCAACAGTGGCTAATTTGGTTACTGTGGTACGACCGTTCAGCAGTACACCAAGCATACTTTGTGAGTGTATTACAAAAAAAGGAAAACTATTTAGAGGAATATTAAAAGCAGTTCATGAAAGTGTGTGCCAACAGTCATACTGTTGGTGGGCATAGGCAGGTAGATCATAACTAATACTTTATTTTTTACCCTCCATGTCACATGGGTCTGCGCATGCGCAAGATGGCTGCTGATTTGTGAAACGAGAAAAGTTCTGGTGTTATATTATGTTTTACAGCAGCACTTAAAAGCAAAAATTGTGTTAGAAAGGCTGGATTGAGCCATTGTGTCCTGGGGAACAATATTCCACAGGAATAATTGGTCTAGTTTTGCTAGTAATCATCGTCCACCTGATCTTTGGGGATCGCTCACACCTCCCATTGACTGCACAGTGTTCAGTCGTCTGTCAGGACGAACTATCCGAGTTCTTGCACCCGTTTTCACTTACATAACACTGACTAACAACAACCTCGAAGGTAAGTTAATCATATTCTGTATTCCTTTGTTGGTGCTTACCTAATTCATACCTCAGCCACACTTTTCACGATGTCACAGCATGAAAGAAAAGGCTCGTCAAGCGGCAATAGCAAAAAGCAAAAAAGCATGCAGGCGCCCTGGTTGTGTCTGTCATGTCAAAATGCGATTGACGACAGTCAAGGAGATGCTAGCATCCAGTGCTTTTTGTGCAAAGAATTCTGCCACAAGTCGTGCTGTGGTCTGACCACAGCACAGTTCAATGCTTGCAGGGGTTCAAAGCTACTGCAGTGGACTTGTGAACCTTGTGGGGACAAAGAGGTAATTGTCCAATCTCAAATTGAGGCCAAGCTGGATGGCATCTTCCAGCTGCTAAGAACTATGACTGACAGACTGGAATATTTAGAAAGTGTGCATAAAAAAGAAAACATTGACAAAAGGATTGATGAGACCATTGAACAAAAAGTTAAGGAATATATGCAGGAAGCTGAAGAGAGAGGAAAGAGGACGTTGAACATAATTGTGGCGAATCTGAGTGAGAGTGATGGGGAGACAGCAGAGGAAAGGATGAGAGATGACAGAAATAGAGTACGCGAGCTGGCGAGAAAGATGCCAGATGTGGATGCAGGTGAGATAGATAGCCCAGTCAGGTTGGGGACCTTTAAAATAGGACAAAATGTCAGACCAAGACTGTTGAGACTGGTGGTGAAGACTGAGGAAACCAAGAAAAAGATGTTGAAGGGGATTTTTGATCTGAATAAAAACAAACCCCCAAACATGCGCATTTACATCAACAATGACAGTACCCCTAAGGAAAGAGAAAAAAATTAAGGAACTAAGGGAGGAGATGAGACAGAGGGTGCAGGGAAGGGAGGAAAATTTGATGATAGACTACAGAGCACTGAAGATCGTCACCAGAAAAACCAGACCTGTTGGCGCTAATGCAGCACAACAGGATGCTTCTGCCACGCAAGCAGGGGCAGACAATTGACAGTATGACAGCCCACACAAAAAAATCTTCATTTGTAAATAAGTGTACATATACTGAATATGACACTAGACATTCAACTTCAGAAACTTCAGATTCCTCTTTGTCTTGTCATCTTTCTTCTTGTTCATCGTCTTGTCTTTTGTTTTCAAGTGATTCCAATTTTTGCACCGTCATCTATAGTAATATCGATTACCTGTTAAATATAAAGAATGAACTTTTAAAAAGGATTGATGATATAAAGCCTGACATCATTGGTCTTACCGAAGTAAAAGCTAAAAACCAGATCTATACTCCATTGGATTCAGAATACTCATTACCGAATTATGATATGTTTCTTAACACAAACCCTAAAAGAGGAGTTGCCCTTTATTTTAATAAAAAGTTAAATGCTCAAGAATGTGAAACACTGAACAATAGTAAGTTTGAAGAGAGCTTATGGTACTATTTTGTGAGTGCTTCTGGTGAAAAAATTCTTGTTGGTTGTGTGTATAGAAGCCCCAACTCCACAACTGAAAACACAGATTTACTATTACAACTTTTACGATCCGAGGAGATACAAGCATATGACAAAGTTTGCATTTTCGGACATTTTAATTTCCCTTGTGCAGGATGGGATGGCTCCTGGCCAGGGGAAAAAAATAATCAAATTGTTGAGTGCATAAGAGACGCCTTCCTGATTCAAATGGTGAAAAACCCAACAAGACATAGGCAAGGTCAGAGGTCGACATTAGATGACATAATCTTAGTAAATGACGAGTTGCTAACGTCAGATATTCAACACTTGGATATATTGCAGATAAATGTAAAATGAACCCCAAAGTGTTTTGGAAGTATGTACAGGAACAAACTAAATATAATTCTGGAATAAATGCACTTAAAAAAGAAGATGGCACACTTGCTGTAGGAGATCATGAAAAGGCAGCAACATTGAATAAATTCTTCTCAAGTGTATTTGTGGAAGAAAATTTGAGTAATGTTCCGTTGCTTGGTAGAGGCTCAAAATCGAATGGGTGCACCATAACAGATATCGTAATAACTCCTGATATTGTCAAGAAAAAACTAAAGGAGTTGAATCCTTCCAAAGCTCAAGGTCCAGACTGCATCCCTCCCAGAGTTTTACAAGAGTTGTGTAATGAGTTGGCAGAGCCACTTTGCACATTGTTTACTTTTTCCCTTGAATCAGGTATTGTACCGCAAGACTGGCGAACCGCAGAGGTAAGTGCGATTTTTAAAAAAGGTTCTAGGTCAGATGCAGGAAACTACAGGCCAGTAAGCTTAACGTGTATAGTATGTAAAGTTTTAGAGTCTATAGTCCGAGATGAGATCGTTCATCATTTCATGGTGAATAATATGTACACTGAATGCCAACATGGTTTTAGAAAGAAACGATCATGTGTTACTCAGCTACTACAGGTTATGGATGATATAACCTCCTTACTGGACAACAAAAAAACGGTTGACATCATATACTTAGACTTTAGAAAAGCATTCGACACTGTTCCTCATGAACGGCTTCTTCAGAAACTAGAGGCCTATGGTGTTTGTGGAAACATTTCCAACTGGATAAGAAGTTTTTTACATGCAAGAGAACAAATGGTAAAGGTTGGAGAAGCAAAATCGGACAAAATAAAGGTACTGAGCGGCATACCTCAAGGTAGCATCTTAGGACCTATATTATTTACGATATTTATAAATGACTTGCCAGATTGTGTTAATAGCATGTGCAAAATGTTCGCAGATGATACTAAAATCTATAATGAATCGAGCAATAAAGACGTGTTGCAGCACGATTTGGATCACTTGCAAGAGTGGTCCGACACATGGGACTTACATTTTAATGTAGAGAAATGCAAGGTCTTACATGCTGGAAGGAACAATCCTGAACACGATTACTTGATGAAAGTGAACAGCAACATTAAAAAGGTGGTATCTTGTGAGGAGGAAAGAGATTTAGGTGTGGTCTTCGACAAAGTTCTATCTTTTGACCCCCATATTCAGAACTGCATCAATAAGGCCAACAAAATGGTTGGAGTAATTAAGAGAGCTTTTAATTGTTTGGACAAGGACATTTTTAGTAAACTGTATAAATCACTAGTCAGACCACATTTAGAGTATGCAAACACTGTATGGTACCCAGGTTTAAAGAGACAATCAGCTGCACTCGAAAGGGTACAGAGACGAGCAACAAAGCTGGTCAAAGAATGTAGAAATATGACTTATTCAGACAGACTCAGATACTTTGGATTACACTCCTTACGCGGACGTAGAATACGGGGAGACTTAATCCAGGTTTTTAAAATTTATAATGGCATCGACGACCTAAAGTGGAACGACTTTTTTGCAACACCATTCTGTGACAGAACCCGAAATTCTGAAGGGAAAATCTTTGTACAGCACTGTAACACTAACCTGCGGAAGTTTTGTTTTACTAACAGAGTTGCCATTGTTTGGAATGACTTACCAGTTTCATTAAAAAAAGCATCTAATATAAATTCTTTTAAAAACCAGCTGGACGAATTACCAAAATTTAAAGAGATTTTTTATTCCTATGATGAATGATTTTATAGGAAAATTGCATGCATAGCAGACCCATAAAGGAACTAAAGAAAGAAAGGACATTTATAAAGGCCTCACGGCCTATTTTGTCTTCACAATACACTACTACTACTACTTCTGGCCACAATTTCAGGGAACAGCCCATATACGAGAGTTTAGCCCATGCGCACCAAGGGCAGTAGAACACCTCTGTTTCATGTACATACTCACATGAATTATAACAGGAATGACAGAAATGTCTTATCTGAGGCAAGACAACATTGACAAACCGCAACTTCTTGCAATCAAAGCCCGCCCTGAAGCAAATCGCATTGTGCAAATGAACAATATCCATTAAATCAAAGTGCTCAAAAAGTATTAAATAGACTTCACGTGAATGAACAATACGACATCAAGATTGAAACTCTGTGCATGCGTGCGTGTGTTTACCCCTTCTCCGATGACTGTAACGATATAATTGATGGCTGTGATGGGTCCGTTCCGTTTCCTTTCCTCAGGACATGACACAGTCAGCTGCAGTGTCTGGGCCGAGTCGCTGGGCTGTGCGATGTTAAACACTTCTAGTTGTCCCGGCTCTGGAATTGTTACGAAACACAAAAAAATTCTGATTTTAAACATTCTAAACCGTCTAACGCAGATCATGTTTTGGAAACCACGGTAAATTTAACGCCGCATTACAACTCCAATACAAAGAACACGGATATAAATCGATCCAGCAAGAGACATAGAACCTCATGAGCCCCCGCATATGCGGGGGCTCATGAGGTTCTATGTCTCTTGCAGCTGTGCGTTGTTCCCATTTACCCAAGGACCATTTAATTATTCTGCGTGCACGGTTCAATCCCTTGCCACAAATGATGAAACTAGCATTTGAAACGGTATAAGCCTTTTCACTGCCCGCGGCCATAAATAGGGTCTGGTAACGTCGCATATCGACCGCTATTTAACCCACTCCGCCTGAAGAAACTAGACATGAATTGATCATGATAATTCAAGGGTAGTGCCTGAAGGCGCCAAGCTCATCTGGCACTACCCTTGCATTATCATGATCAATCCATCTCTTGCTGCTGGGTCCCGGGGCTAAAAGAGTTAACTCATTACTTCATTTAAATATGTTGTCCACCGTTTGGTGATCGTTACATAAGGAGGCTGCATATCTACAAAAATGTCCGCTCTTCGGGTGTTGCTTTTACAGAACGATCTTTCACACCTCTCCGGGTGCGCACTGTTGGGCGGTCTCAACATTAGATTTGTACAAAGATACCCATGTCCACTGTTTGGATGATCTTGCAGAAACATTCTGCATAGCAATACCAATTATGCCCCAAAGCTGTTTTGGATGATCTTTACGGAGAGATTTTACAAACGTACCCGTGTCTAATGTTTGGTTGATCGTTACAGTAGAATTGGGTGATTGGCCCAGGTTGGCGATGGGGCGGACGCTGACGCTATAATTCCAGTAGCTCAGGAGTCCATGGATCGTGTATGTTTGGTTCTCGTAGCCTGAAACAAAGAAACATATACGCTATCAAAGCAAACATGACCGCAGAATGTGTCTAATTACTGGATTCTCATCTTCTTAACAGTGACTCACATGCGAGGATGAGTTGAGGCTTTGCACACAAACAGTTAACAAAAGAAAATAGCACCGTGAAGAAGGTCTCTTGATCCTAAAAGGTATAGCGGGAGATGTCTTCACCTGGATGCCTTAAGGATAGTGTCAGATTAGCTTGGCGCCTGAAAAGGCGCCAAGCCAATCGGACACTATCCTTGAGCTGTCCTGGTCACAACATATCATGAGAAAGGCCAGAAGTTGCAACAGTGACGCCTCTGTTATTCGGGAAAATGGACTCTAGGCCTGAAGTAAGGTCTGAACAACGAATAACTATATCAGAACTGCAAATAAGATCATACAAAATACTGGGGGATTAATAATAAGAAGAAGAATAAAACACCACCTCCAATTTGAACAAGAACAAAAAGACTCAACAACAACAACAAATGGAGGATAAAATAATAATAATAAAACACTTGTCTACTTCACCTCGACAAAAGAAACCGGACACACGCACTCCTCACCTTGGATAATAGTAGAATCTGCTTTAGTGTAACTGGCAGATCCCAGAGACGTCTCCTCCTCCCATGTCACACTGTAGTTGGTGGGTCCGGTCCTAACTCCAGGCGTCCACGTCACCTTCAGACTGTTATTTGCTAGGGGGGTCACCGTCAGATCCATCAGGTTCTCGGCAGCTATAAATCAGTATCAAACACACTCATCTCATACACGCTATCTTTTCTCAATTTAGCAATGATGAACAAGCCACGCACTTAAATGCTGATTATTACGCACATGTATCATGAAATAAAACGTCGCCGCCACCGGATACAAGCCTGGGACACATTGAGCCATACGGTCAGAAGTCACAAACAAGGAACTGTCCGCTGAAGATTATTTACCAGTTCAGAAGACTGATCGATCATGCTAGCTCAAGGGTAGTGCCTGAATAGCTTGGCGCCTGCAGGCGCCAAGCCATTCCGGCACCACCCTTGAACTATCATGGCGGATCTATCTCCTTCTGTAGCGTGTCAAGGATCAAGGAGGAGGGACTACTTAAAGCACCCTGTGAAACACGCAGTGCTACATGAAGAAAGGACTGACTGGACTTCGCATTATCGAAAACAAAAAGCGATTTGTATTGTGATAAAACTGAATAGTTAATTTTTATTTTAAAGTAGCACGTTCCTGTCGTAACCAATTAATCTAGACAACGTTTATAAAGCATTGCCTGTTACATCATTGGTCAGAATAACTGTGTAATCAGAACTTGGAAGAGACCACACAGACATTCAAGAATGACGTTAGCGATACTAATCTGCAGCTCCACGGAAAATCGTGAGTAAATCAAAGTGGCAAACCTTCCTGCCCCGTCTTGCATTTTGAAGGCGAACCTTCTGCTCCCCGTCCTGCCTGGTTGAAGGCGACTACGTTCACGTCATAATCAAGATCCGGAAGCAGACCAGTAACGTTGACGTCAAGACCTAACGTCATGTTGTTTAACTCTGCCGACGTTTTCGAGATCTGAGGCAGGTCTGCTTTACAGTCTGAAGTGTAAGGTCGGTTCTGTGGACATTGGAAACACAATCACCACGGTCAGTTAAGGCCCCGCCACACGGGCCGGTTGTGCCCCGATTTTGAAGCCGATTCCGATCCGATTGCGATCGGATGACGTCAATTATCCGATCCGGTCCCAATCGGCTGGGAATCGGGTGTCTAGAACCTGCTCTATTTTCCCGATCCGAATCGGCCCCGGTTGTAAGCTTCAACCAATCAGAGCGCGTCTCGCAAAGCATGTCGTAGTTTGCAAATGGCGGAACACGCCTGTTGTGATCAGTACCGGCCACCGCCGTTGCTGATGTTTCGCACGCCTCTTCCCGAATATGAAGCAAAACTGCTGATAATGCAAGCACATCATCATCACTGTCAAAACTAGCAGCCATTTTGCAGAACAGGTACGACTTTGATCTTCGGTTCAAACCGGTCGGCTAAACAAGTCGGGAAATGTGTGGCAGTGCACACGTTTTTTTAGTCCGGCCCGATCACCTACCGAGTCGAAAACTGATCGGGAATCGGCCTCAAAACCGGGCATGTGTAGCGGGGCCTTTACGCAAGGAATAAACTGATATGCTCGACATCTACCTATTCTGACTTGGTAGGACACACGTATATTTTATCTCGTCTCGTTTTGAAGACAAAAACGTATGATACGGTCACATTGTATATTCTTGTGAGGAAACAAGCTTTCTGCTGGTCTGAAATACAGGGTCTGAGAGTGGCAAAGACAATTATATTATTACTTCCAAGCAGAAGTCAAAGTCTAAATATGAAATGAAACCCACGGTATGCTGACTACAGCTAATGCTATAGTCACCAGTATCAGACCATTAACCTCTACCGCGGCAAAGCGAACGCTACGCAGCTGCAAGATACATAAACCTTCATGAGCCCCCGCAGTCGCGGGGGCTCATCATAGTCATGAGGATTTATACCTCTTTTTAGTCCTATGTTCCTTACGCCTGTTTGTCCACTTACATCTGTGTTGTTCACCAAATGTCGGCCAGTGTGTAGTTGCTGCAGACGCAAAATTCGAGATCACTGGCAGCGAAGGTGTTAATGAATATATAGACAAAAGAGAAGAGGTTTGAGAACAGATCATTCGGTACTCCACGTGTTACCAGCCCATAAAAGAGGGACATGCCGTGTTCTAATATATTCCACTGTCTGTCCGCCAGGTGTGATTTGAAAAAGAGTGAAATATCAGGGTGACAATATGAGGAATACATAGTTGAGCTGCATGCAGATCTGTTCTGTGTGTCAGTCTAGGTGGACCTTCAGTTTTCTCAGCAGTCCTTCGTGGTCGACAACAACACACATATTTTATATTAATGAACAAAAACAGATCTGGTTATCTGCGAGCTGTTCATTGCGAGCTGTTCATTGCTGTTCATGTGTCCGCAAGTCGTGTGGAGGCTGTTTGACATAGTGCATACGACGAAAGCCCGACTGTTTCAGGATGGATAAGTTTGCATTTCTCAAGTATTCTAACCCCTTCACTGCCACTGTACGTACGCCGTACGTTCATTTTTGTTTCTGAAATCATTCAACAACCAAAAGCCAACATCGTCCAAGAAGCATAGATACAAATTGGTCTCAGCAAAGGGGCATAGATCCGTACGAGACCCCGCAGTCGCGGGGGCTCATAAAGATCTATGTCTCTTGCAGTCAGATCGTGTTCACTTTTTTCTCGGCAGTGAAGGGGCTAAAGTGTGTCTGTGAACGTGCCGTTCTAGAGGGTTACTTAAAAACTGAAAGTAACGGTAGTTGTTTATGTCTGTTACTTCTTTAATTTTTGAATGGGGTAAAACCTTGGCTTTCTTTAACTCTGTTACGTGGTAGGGTCGTAGTCGTAGTATGATAAACACACCAGACGCACGCACGTAAGGTTCTTTTAAATAAACTTCATTCAGCTGCAATCCGTCACACGTGGCTTAAGGATGTTGACAATACTGGAGTAACAGTTCCGATTTTAATTCAGCGATGCGATCTGCACACAATGCATTCCCAAATGCACCTACACTGATACAATGTCTCTTCTGCAAATGTCCACACTGGCGACACAAAGTTCCTCACACGACGTACACCACTGTTACGCTGTGTCTCTCACAATGTACACCCTATACGGGCCACGTACTTACGATAAACTGTGTGTCTCTACAACTGACAATGCAAGACAATGTATATTCGCGCTCTCCTAGCACCAACGTTATACAGTAAGACAACTTTCTAGAATAATCCAAGAAAATCATTCAACGCAACCAATCAGAATGGAACCCGTAACTGAAATCATAAATATTAATAAAAGAAGAACTTTCTGGAATAACCTAAATTGGTCTACAAAAAAATTGGCTGCTCATTTCAGCCCCAAATCCCAGTATGTAATGATATCACACAAAAATATGGCAAATCGTTTACGACTTTTCACAACACACAACTGAAGAACGGCTGCTAATTTCACGCGCACAGTAAACAACTATGACAAGCAGCTTTGCTACTATGTTACAAAAATGTAACTTACTCTTTTGACGTCACAAGTACGAGGTCACTAAACAGCGCGACTCTGTTTCGAATGTTCTGGTTCATTCTCAACTAATCTACGCAAAACAAAAATCGACCGCTCTTCTCCGTGCGACTTTTCTAGAAGCTTCTGGACTAAAATTAACGTATCATAACAAAGTCAAAACCACTATCATGGACGAACGATAAAGAATCTCACTGAAAAGGTACGTGATACGTAACCATGATAGCTCAAATAAATATCGGATCGTTTCCTACGATTAACACGTGCATGCTCTCACAGGACAACACAACCACAATCGTAACAAACTCATTGAGAAAAAATATCATTACGGATTAAAAGGTTATATACACATACACTGTATGTTAAAGTATCTACATGTGACAATGCAAGGAAACCATAGTGGCTTATTTCATCAGAGCCCGCAGACATCTTATTTTCAAAAGAGCTAATCATCCTGCTGATCTCATGAACTTGCAAGTGGCTGAAGTACACTCCCTGCAGTAATTGTGCAGCACCTCAGTGCATTCGTCAGGGCTTGCATTAATTTTTAACGGGGCTAGTGACAGAGAGGTACATAGTCCGTATTGAAAATACAGTTTACTTTGAAACTGGGCTTATGGGAGCGCGTTCCATATTTTGAGTCCGAAATAGCTCAGGCGGTTAAGCTTCGGAGCAAGTGAGCGAAGGGAACCGCCGGGTCGTGGGTTCGAGTGGGTCCCGGCCCTGGTAGCTGGACTCGCAATAGCATGTCCGATGAAGGTCCTGGTATATCAAAGTGGCACAGTTGAAGTGCGCCTGAATTGTTCAGTGTTCAGGTCGTACTCCAAAGGCGATAGATTTCCCTGTCCCCCATAACCCGCCCGTCAGGGCCGTCCATTATAACTTAGTCGGTGCCGTGGACTTTAAACCCCGAACTAACCAACCAACCAGCGTTCCATAGCATGCACACGATGTGCTGGGCGGGCGGACCCCGAAAAAAATGATGTCACGTCTAGCTCTGCAAACCTTGCTAGACAACGTACATTTGGCGCCACGTGTGTGTGTGTGTGTGTGTGTGTGTGTGTGTGTGTGTGTGTGTGTGTGTGCGTGTGCGTGTGCTTGAAACTTTAGGCTATTTCCATATGTGAATTCTCCAGAGGTTTTTCTGGTTATTGATACATTTAGCGCTGTGAGATAATTCGAGCCTGAGCACCCGCACTCTGCAAGGGTTCACACTGGCCTAGCGGCAGAAGTTTGTATCCTTAATATAATTAAAAGTAGAATTTACTCAGTAGCACGCGCAATTAGAAAACACACTGAGGCCTACATAGTGAGACGAAATCGCAGCACTCAGTCAGCAGTTCGAAACGATCTAGACTAACTACTATCAAATAAAACAAATTAGTAAAGAAACATATGCACACACCAAGGTTTGCGTAAAATATGAGCTAGGAGCTTGCCCCCCCCCCCCCCTCCCCCCCGAGGTGTAATAAAGTTTCGTCTTGACGCAGAATAACCTGAACTTGCATTGGTAAAGAGCTTACAAAGATATTCTGGGTGAATCTCATTCCAGATTTTATACATAACCACACCCTTGTTTAAGAGGTGATGCTTGCTAAGAAGTAGCATTTTCAGTTTTTCAAGTCTTTCGTCAGTTGTCAGGGCTGAATCAGGCAGGATATGTTTCGCTGCTCTCCGATGCAGGGAGTTAAGCCTCTTCAAGTGTATGTCACCGCTGCCATCCCATATCGTGGACGCAAAATCGATGTGGGATTTGACATGTGCATTGTAAAATAACTTGCGGGAATTAACATCTATAAAGTACTTCAACTTTGAAAGCATAAAACATTTCTGGCAACAGTTTTACATACAGCATTTATGTGCGATTGTCACTTCATCTGGTCATCAACAATTGCACCAAGTAATCGGTGTTCCGTGACCTGAGTAACGATGTCGTTATGGATAGTCAGGCTGAGTGTAAGTGGCTTGAGCTGGTGCTTCTGACGGGTTGCTATCGTCATGCATTCCGTTTTGGAAGGATTTAAAATCATTTCATTGTTTGCACACCAAGTCGAAATTTCGCTCAAACCCTGCTGCAAACGGTCATTTAAAGAATCAATACTCTTGTCCGGGGTGTGAATTATGGCGTCATCAGCGAATAAATCACATGAAATTGTGTCGCTAGTCAAATGTAGCGGCAGGTCATTTATAAAGAGGCAAAACAGAAGAGGCTCTAGGACTGAACCCTGGGGAACTCCCCGTGTTACTAATCCGCTTGAGGAGTATGATCCATTAACCATGACGCGCTGCTGTCTGTCGCTAAGATATGAGGCGAAAAGTGGAGTTGTGCCATGGTGGTAAAGAGATTTCTGGCTGTAGTTATTTGAGGAAGAAATGCATTTATTGCCAAACGAACTACCAAAGTACAAATTTAGCTTGGAAAGTAGAAGTTTATGGTACACAAGATCAAAGGCTTTTTGTAAATCAATAAATACAGCGCCAGTAAATTCGCCCTGATTTATTGAGCGTAGCCACACATTAGTTTGACGTGCTAGGGCCGTGTGACAGCCGAGCTTTGGTCTGAATCCCGACTGAAGGGGATGGATTAATGTATGATTTTCTAAATATTCAAGAGATGTTATGGATATGCCGTTCAAGTGGTTTACTAAGGATGGACAATAGTGAGATGGGGCGATAGTTATTAACATCAGTCATATCTCTTGTTTTCGGGAGGGGGCAGTATAACCTTGGCTTTTTTAAGTTCCTTTGGGAAATATTCGTTTGAATGCACAAGTTATAAATACAGGTTATTGTTTCAATAACATAAGGAATAGCTAATTTAAGTATTTTGGGGCTGATTTCATCTGGCCCGGACGATTTCTTATTCTTCATTGAACTAATTGCCCTACCGACTTCGTGCACTGCCAGTGATGGAATCACGAAAGGATCGGATCCTGCAGTTCGCGTTCTACAAAAGTCAACTAGTCTGTCTGAGAAAGAGTAGGGCTGAGAACTTGCTTCTGAAGGGACAAGAGACTCGGCAACTGAGAGGAAATGGTCGTTAAACATGTCTGCAGTCAGATCAGAAGGGATTAAAGGAGATTTGTTACACTTGCCTCCAGTCACTACGGCCATAGCGCGCCAGAAAGTGGACATGTCTTTGTCTTGTTTAATCAATCGATCAATGAAAGATTTTTTAGCCTGTCGCACAAGAGATTTTACGCGATTACGCTCACGCTTAAATTCAGTGAAGCGCTTCTGCTGTCTCAGATCATCTCTCACCCTCATGGCTTGAATGATGTCTTGAGTAAGCCACGGCGGGAGTGATGCGTGTTAGACGCGTCTCCTCCGCAGGGGCGCATGCTTATTAAATCTTATGAAAGATGGTATACCAAACAGACAGAGCGCTGTCAGGGTCAGATTTACTAAATACTTCATCAAAAGGTGCGCTGTTAAGATCAAACAGAAACTCGCTTTCATTAAAACTTTTAAAGGAGCGATAGGTGATATGCGTATGGCATTCTTTCTTTGCTTTAGGGAGTTTAGTAGACCACGTACAGCGGATGGGAAAGTGGTCGCTGATACTAAGGTTACCGGCGACAGACACATTATGAACAGACTCTGGCTTGGTTGTGTATATATGATCTATGAGTGTGAATGTTGTTTGTGTGATCGGTGTGGGTGAAGTGATTAACTGTTGCAGACCCAACAACGTTAACGTAGAGTCCCACGCATGGCTTTAGCATGTCTATGTTAAAGTCTCCCATGAGGATGACAATGGAGTTGGGATTACAAGCTTTATCACACATACTAAGGAAATCATCATACCACTCAAAGTTCGCAGCAGGGTTGCGGAACAGAAGGCCGATAAGAAATGATGGAGATTGGGGGGCCTTCAGCTCAAGCCACATACACTCAACATCTTTGGTTTCTAAATGATGTCGTCTACGTATAAAATCTTGAATAGACGAGTGAACATAAGCAGTTAATCCTGTCTGTCCATGGGTCGTAGGATCACGTCTCATGACAGTAAATCCAGGAACTTGGATGGATATATCTGATACATTTGTATTGAGACGTGTCTTTTCGGACAGTCCAGAAATATGAAACGGGTCTGCTCCATTTAGATAAACACATATGTCAGGCAACCTTTTGCAAAGATGGTAAATATTGAGATGACCAATGCGGAGATCTCACATGTCAGGCAACCTTTTGCAAAGATGGTAAATATTGAGATGACCAATGCGGAGATCTTTCGTCTTAAGTTTTACGCCACTCATTTCACGCAATCAATGTGTTTGTGGGAGAAAAAAAAAAGAAGAAGAAAATCAACAGAATGTATCCGTAACATGTGCCAAAATAGAAAATAATAATAATAATACCCAATAAAAAGTATAAAATCACTAACTAAACTATTTTAAATGCAATAAACACAATAAACAAAGATTAGAGCGTAATCACTGGACGCAGGGGAATAGGCCTTCAGAAGGCTTACACACGTCCGTTGGGACTAAAATATCCCAGGTACTCTTCAATGTCTCACACCCCGAATCAACAAAAGATTAAAATCCGGAGAAAATTAGTTTTCAGCAATTGTCACAAGTAACAGTGAGAGTCTGTGTGGCTGCGATTCGCGCAACTAATGAATATTAACACAGACAGACAGTAGCAATGAAAACTATAGTCCACACTTTTGACGGAAATATTGTCAATGAGACTGCAGAACTCACTAGAGAAAGTCCTTCAAGCGACTCCGTATACAGTGTAATTAATCTGTATGGTGAAGAACTACACTGGACGTCGTAAGCACTCGCTCTAAACACAAGATGCTAGGCCTGTAATGTTTGGTTGTTTTTTTCTCATCAACAATAAAGGTCAAGTCACGAAAGAAAATGACACAAAATCTTATTATTTCCTGATAGAGAATGCAAATATATAAAAGCAGGTATTACTTGTCAGACATGGAGTCGATGCACATGCCGATATATGTACACTGAGAACATGCGGTTTCCGCAAGTAAAGCTGGATTATTTTAGATATTTGAAGAGGCCGTCTTTAAAGGAGGGCAGTGACATACTTCTAAGGTTACATGGAATTGAATTCCAGCGAGTACTGCCTGAGTATGTTAAGCTAGATTTAAAGATGTCAATCGAGGCCGCGGAACCTGATAGTGTCGCCCAAGTCTGGGATGTCGTGGTTGATTGTACATTACTTAACGTCCCGACAGCAACAAGGCTTTCTCAGGACGTGCCTGCACTGCTTGTGAAAAAACAAAACACAACAGAATATTGAATGTATGTCGCCAGCCGGTCCAATACGTTAAATAAACCTACGATATGGGGTCTAAATAAAGCCAAGACCATTTAGCAACACACATCCAATATCAAGAGCTAAAGGCAGGACAGACAGTAGGGAGAGTTTAAAATAGGAAAATACAGGTGAATGGACCAAGGGTAGACAGAAACACATGCCCCAGAATAGAGAGGAAAACCCACCCTGTGGGGCTGACCAGGGTAACCATGGGAACTAAAAAATAGTTAACCCCACCCAAGTCCCCCAGGGCAGACCCGGGTGGGGATGGGATGTCGTGGGAAAATTAGTGAAAAGAATGGGTCAAGATAACGGGGCCCTTTTTGTTTACACAGCTTATACATAAAAATGGCTTTGTTACACATAAGGTCTTGCTTCAGGCGAAGCATACCAAGAACTTCGAGTTTCTTTTCCGTTGTTATTTGAGGATCCGGTAGGATAAGTTTAGCAGCCCTCCTGTGTAAAGTATTCAGCCTCTTTAAATGCACTTCACCTGAACCATCCCACACTGTTGATGCGTAGTCTATGTGCGACTTGACGTGGGCGTTATAGAAAAATTGTACGCGTCTCTACATCGGTAATGAATTACTCAACTTTGATAGCATGTACTTTTTTTTTCTTTTGAGACACCTTTACATACGCTGTCGATGTGAGTTTTCCACTTAAGTTGATCATCTACCGTGACCCCAAGGAGACGGTGTTGAGGTACCTGTTGGACTGGTTTGTCATTTACTGTTAGATTAAGAGAAAGTGAGCGCAGCTGATGTCTTTGACGTGTGCTATCACCATGCATTCTGTTTTAGATGGATTAAGAACCATTGAGCTAGAATCGCACCAGTGAGAAACCTCCCGCATGCTTTCTTGCAGACGTGTATTAATCACATTAACACTGTGATCAGGCGTATGAAGAGTTGCGTCATCCGCAAACAAATCACACGAGGTTTGGCTACTACTCAGGTGCAGGGGTAGATCATTTATGAAGACACATAAGAACAATGGCCCGAGGGCAGAGCCTTGAGGCACCCCGCTCGTGACAATACCGTGGGACGAGTAGTTACCATTTAAGAACACACTTTGCCTCCTACCGCTCAGGTAGGAATTAAAAAACGATACGGCATCTGCATTGCACAAATATGCTTGAACTTTAGACAAAAGGATGCTACAAGATCATTTTGTCTAACGTTCAAGCATATTTGTGCAATGCAGATGCCGTATCGTTTTTTAATTCCTACCTGAGCGGTAGGAGGCAAAGTGTGTTCTTAAATGGTAACTACTCGTCCCACGGTATCGTCACGAGCGGGGTGCCTCAAGGCTCTGCCCTCGGGCCATTGTTCTTATGTGTCTTCATAAATGATCTACCCCTGCACCTGAGTAGTAGCCAAACCTTGTGTGATTTGTTTGCGGATGACGCAACTCTTCATACGCCTGATCACAGTGTTAATGCGATTAATACACGAGGCTTGTTTTAAATCGAGATAGACTGTCCCAATCATTTGAGAAATATTCATAGAAGTTAACCAGGTGTCGACAAGACTTGTTAATGCAATGTGGCACGAATGTTTTGGTCTAAAGCCCGACTGATGGGTATGTAGAAGATTAGAGGTATTAGGTACTGGCAGAGATGCTTGTGAACCGCATGTCTTTCAAGTGGTTTTGACAAGGAAGACAAAAGGGATAGAGGTCTGTAGTTATTTACGTCTGTAAGATCTTTAGATTTGGGCAGGGGTATTACTTTAGCATGTTTAAGCTCAGAAGAAAACGTGTTGTGATGAATACACAAATAATAAATATAGGTTAGTGATTCAATTGTGTAAGGAAGGGAAAGTGTAAGTATTTTGGGGCTAATCTCATCAGGTCCGATTTCTTGTTTTTTAGTGAATTTATAAGCTTGCCAACCTCGTGCACTGAGTGCTAGAGGGGGAATACAAAAGGATGGCTTACCCACTGTCCTTTGCGAACAAAAGTTAAGTAGAGCCTCAGGACATGAATACGTATCTGACGTTTTGCCTGAGGAGTTTACTGACTGGGCGACCGACAGAAAGTGTTCGTTAAAAGTGTCTGCGTTGAGCTGAGAGGGGATACCTGATGATCTTCTACTGTTGCCTCTGTTGATAAGATTAAGCGCTCGCCAGAGAGAAGATGTTTCTCTGTTCTCCTTTACCATTCGTTCGGAGAGAGAGAGAGAGAGAGAGAGAGAGAGAGAGAGAGAGAGAGAGAGAGAGAGAGAGAGAGAGAGAGAGAGAGAGAGAGAGAGAGAGAGAGAGAGTCAGAGAGAGAGAGAGAGAGAGAGAGAGAGAGAGAGAGAGAGAGAGAGAGAGAGAGAGAGAGAGAGAGAGATTTACCTGAAGGGTGTCATTATTACAGTCGGAGCAGTTGACAATAACACCAGCCACACAGGACGAATATCCCCGCCTGCTCACTCTCACTTTGTAGCCCTGAATCACGCCGTTAGGATTCACGGGTTTCTTCCAGGTCACTTTGACCCAACGACTGCCTGTTTCTGGTACTGTCAGCTCGGACACCTCGCCAGCACCTGCCACAGAAAATAAAGTCAGAAAATCGTTAGTTTTTCACTTACTTCCCTAGTACTAATCGCAGTGAAGTGCCGCGTGTCTGGTGACGTAAGAGGCATTCAAATTTGTCAAATGGAGCCGATAACATAGGCTGGTCTGTGATTTTGGACCTTACGGCTTGCAGCCATAAGGTCCAAAATCACAGGCCAGTACACGTATGCACAAATTATTTCAGGGTGTTGATCAGTGTAAACATGCGTGTTTTCCACCCAGTGAAAACAGATGACATCTTCACGATAAATGAAAAAGTAACTCATATTAATGAATAGATAAAGAACAGTAAGCCTCAAGTAGTAATGGTGACAGTGAGACATTTTAGAACGGCTTTACTCACGTGCTGCTGGGACTCTGAAGCGGCCAGTCTGCTCGTCACTAATGATGTTATTGCTCGTGGCTGTTATCGTGACGTTGTATGACCTGTCCGGGATGAGATTGATGAAGTGGGCAAAGACGACGCTTCCGTTCTTCGTGATACTAGCCGCCGGTTGTGGCTGTGGCTGTGTGATCGTCACTGTGTAGTTGTCCACGCCGCCCACCGACGCGTTAAACACTATTGTGACGTCACGACCTCCCAGTGTATTGTTGGTACCGACGTACGTATCCTCCAGTAACTGTCCTGGCTGGGCGGGTTCTGAACAATCATAGATATGTACACTCGTTAGCACTGTTAACTTTCTTGGAAAATGTATACAGGACACCTAATACACAAATATGCTAATGCTAATACTAATGGGTAGACGGCCATCGAAAGGCGATGATGTCGTCATTGTGCATGACTTCTATTTGTGGGTGCGGGCGTGGCTGGCCAAGCCAATCCTGGAGCCACACATGCGAGGGCAATGGGGGCACTGGAACGTAGCTGTGGGGAGAGTCGACGCTGTCTATATGTGAGATCTGGCACTGGTAATCTTTTCGCGCCGATTGTGTTCAAACAGCTTGCAGGCTTTCCTGGTTGCGGCACGCCAGCCAGATCTGTCTTGCGCTTCAAGTTCCTTTACCGGAAAGACGCAGGACTTGAGGCTGTCTTTTATGCAGTCTTTGAAGCGTTTCTTTGGCCGTCCTTGCTTCCTGTGGCCTTTTGAGAGTGCGTCATACAGGAGTTGGCGTGACATGCGAGAAACATCCATGCGTATGACCTGTCCAGCGAAGTTGTGTCTTTAAGATCAAGGCTTCAAAACTCACTAAACGAGCATTGTCCAGGACTTCCAGGTTTGTCACCTTGTCTTGCCATGTGATGCCCATAAGTGAGCGCAGGGATCTCATGTGGAAACGTTAAAGCTGCCTGAGGTATTTTCTGTACAGCGTCTATGACTCACAGCCGTAGAGGAGACTGGGAAGACTACTGCCTTGTAGACTTTGATCTTGATGGAGAGCTTGACGTTGTTGTTGTTCAACACACGAGTGCGCAGACGACCCAGGGCTTGGCTGGCTTTGCTGATGTGAACTGCGATTTCCTTGTCGATAGTACCGTCAGAAGAGATTATGCTCCCAGGTATAATAATAATAAGTAATAATAAGAGTACTTTATTATCTCGAAAAGAGAAATTCGTCTCGCCACCTCAGGTGCAACTCGCAATCACACACACACTCACACAACAGTTTACAAACAAAATAGCATAGCTACAAAATGGACAATGACTCGGGACGGGTGAAGCCCGTCGCCAAGGCATCTAAGGCCGGCGCCAGTGGCCTCATCCCGACCCGAACCTCCCTGACGAAAACAGAATACTAAGACAACCCAATGTCTCCTGAACACACTGTTCTTTCGTAAAGTTCCTACTTGACTAAAGCTAGTACATGAAATACAAGTTAACAACAGAAACAAAATACCGTCGACAGAGAAATGATCTCAGATCTAGGCTACATAAAAACAAAGAAGTACCCAACGGAGAAAGAAACACGCTTAGAAAAGACGGGTACAACACAATTTATTAATATTATTTCGGGTAAATACCCTTTGTCAAAATAGACAAACAAACAGAGTGATTAGCCGCTACTTATCTTTATTCGCAGAGTTGCCACATTCCTTCTGCGAATGAAGATAAGTAGCGGCTAATCTCTCTGTTTGTTTGTCTATTTTGACAAAGGGTATTTACCCGAAATATTAATAAATTGTGTTGTACCCGTCTTTTATAAGCGTGTTTCTTTCTCCGTTGGGTACTTCTTTGCATTTTACACGCTTGGCAGTCACCTTTTTGGTCTGGATTAAATAAAAACAGCAGTCAAAGCTGCACCTGGGGGCCATAGTACAGCGCCGGCATTTAGAGGGCACCTCTCCGTCAAAGTCCGTCAACACTATGAATTATTTAATAAATATGAGAAATGTGCCGTATAAATACTATGTATTAATATTATTACTATTATGTTTTACATATAAATATCATTGTGGTATCCGCCATGAGTCGTTATAATAAAATACCCACACACCCCACACCGTCTTATTCACTTCACTGCGACACTGCTTGCTGGGAAATGTCTGTCAACAGTAAAAGTCGGCGAGCCAGGCAGATGCTACATAAACACGGCCGCCGAGAAGGAAATGCAGTAACTAAGAAAGTAGTAAAGCTCGCTGGTAGATGCTTCTCTGTATGCTTTTACGCTTTTCTGTGGAGTCAGACAGAATAAAGAAAAATCTGGCCCCAGTCTGCAAACACTGTAAGATGAGCCCGGAATAGCACAGTTCATCTACACGCTTTTCTTTGACTATATAAGTAGGTTGAAATTCAGTGCGACTGTTACCGTAACACTGAAGATGAAGACGATCCGACTCAGTATTACAAAATAAAGACGATATAAGTTGTTGAAAAAGTACATCACTGTTTCCTAGGAACTTGATGGCACAACATTGCTTGGAAAATAATAATTATAGGCGTCGCTTCAAAGCAACAGTTGACGGATTTTGCCGGAGCGGCCGGGCAGCCGAGCAACCGGCCAAGAGATGATGTCTGGCCGCCATCTTGCCCCCTATCTGAACTGGTCGACAGTCTTCAGCTCGGTGCCTTCAATATACACTTTTGGTGGGGGTGCTTTTGTGCCTGGGGCTGGTTGGTGCAGGACCTCAGTCTTGTTGAGACTGATGGTGAGGCCAAACAGTCGAGAGGTTTCCGTGACCCTGTTGACGATGGTCTGGAGGTCAGACTCCGTGTACAGTCATCGGCAATCAGCGCCTGAAGGATCAGTCTCTCGATGGTCTTAGTTCTGGCGTTCAGTCGACGGAGGTCGAAGAGGGAGCCGTCTAGTCTGTACTTCAGGTACACTCCCTTCTCCATCACGGGGGCAAGAACACAACCTTGTTTCACACCATTGGAAATGTCGAAGGGTGCGGATGTGTCGCCGTTTGACTGGACAACTCCTACCATTCCATTATGGAAGAGGCGGATGATGTTGGTGAACTTTTTGAGGCATCCGAGCTTTGCGAGGATGACCCAAAGCGCTTCTCTGTTCACGGTGTCAAATGCTTTGGACAGGTCTATGGAAACGGCGTAGAGGTCCATGTGCTGCTCAATGCATTTCTCCTGGACCTGTCTCACAGAGAAGACCATGTCGACTGTGCTGCGGTCGGGTCTGAAGCCACAAGCACACTGAGCCTCTGGAAGTGCTTCCTCAGACACAGAGCTGATCAGACGGTTGAGGACGACTCTCGCGAGGATCTTGCCAGCGATGGACAAGAGTGAGATCCCTCGGTAATTGACACAGTCTGCTTTGCTGCCCTTGTTCTCTCTCTGGGTTTTTTTCTGGAGGTGTTTGAAGCGGTCTTTCTTGGACATGGAGTTGATGTCATTCTGCCACTCAACGAAGGCACTGCGCTTCTGCTCCAGTAGCTTGTTGATCTCTTCATCGTTCTCATCGAACCAATCCTGGTGTACCCCCTGCTTGGGTCCAAGCACGTCTTTGGCAGACTCCGTCACCATCCCCTTGAACTGGTTCCACTTTTCAGTTTGGTTGCCAGTCAATGGTCCATGGGTAGTTAGCAGGTCATCAAGGTGGGACTGGAAGTTTTCCTTGACGTCCGGACGCTTTAGCTTGGCCATGTTGAATGAAGGTCGGGTGAGTTTCGGCCTCCTCCAGTGTGCTGGTGCAATGTGCAGGTTAAGGACAGACTGCACCAGACGATGATCGGTCCAGCACTCGGCTCCTCTCATGGCTCTGGTGATTCTGGCCTCGCGAATATCCCGCTGGCGGACAATGACACAGTCTATGAGATGCCACTGCTTGGACCTGGGATGCATCCACGTTGTCTTGTACTTACTAACCAGCCTGAAGAGGGTGTTGGTGATGGCTAGTTAGTTATTGGGGTTTAACGCCGAGCAGGCTGGTTGGTGATGGCGAATCCATTCTCAGCGCACAATGTCAGCAGCAGCAGTCCGTTGCTGTTCATCTTGCCCAGCCTGTGTGGACCCATCACTCCTTCCCAGCAGTCACATTCGCGCCCAACTGGAGCATTGAAGTCTCCAAGCACGATGAGATTGTCACTTGCAGCAGTGGACTTCAGGAGGGATTCGAGTGATGATGATAGTGACATGTCGGGTGTGGGAGATGGGGAAACGGAGCTTCATCACTCGTTCGCTGATGCCGGTGGGAAGAGAAGGCAGCTGTGGGAGGAGCGTGGTGCGGATGGCGAAGCCAACTCCGTGTATCCTGTCCTCGTTCTCAGCTTTGCCCTTCCAGAAAAAGGTGTACCCAACCTCAGGTGCACAGATCGAGCCGTCGTCAGCAAATCTGGTTTTACTAAGAACCGCAATGTCGATCTTATATCTCGCCAGCTCCCTGGCTATGAGGGCTGTTCCTCATTGCGGTATCTGCGTCTGATCTCTGTCCAACAGGGTTCGTACGTTACACGTACCGACAATAAGTTTCTTTCTTTGTTTTTCTTTTCGACCGCATACATGAGTTAAACCGCCAGCCGCGGTAAGCTGCCCGGTTTGGTGTAGAGCAGGCAATGTTTAGAACACCTTTTCTAGTTCCCTCCCTTACTAGGGTGAGCAGTGCTGTCCTGAAGAGGGCTGCTCAGTCACCTGGGATGCTGCCGAACTTCCCTGCTGCCCCTGGTACAGGGAAGAGCGACCACTGGTCCACAGGTCGCCTACGTGCAGGTTCAGAGCTACGACTTTCAGTAGTAACCTCTACCTGTCGATTCGCCCGTTCCCCATAGCCACAGGGCTTCTGGAGGAGGCTGAAGAAAAAGAAGACGAAGAAGCAGATTTGATGAAGATCCATGCACAAAACCTGCGCGTGAAGGAGATTTTGGTGGAAAAGCTGTTGCGCTGGAGCAACCCCACCGTGTACCCTCTAGGCCGAAGAAATCAGAGTCCAGTGGCACGATGATACGTATTACAACTGGTAACTTCCTTGGCTGCAGTGGATAGCCATGTCTTCTTCTGTGCTTTGACATGCCCTTTACACTACACTGTGCACTGCTGTCCCGCCCTCTTGGCCGTTGAACCCTAGATTGAGTTTCTTTCGCTCAGTCAGCCGGTGACAGACTTTGCAAGTCCTGCCTCACCAAGGGTTTAAACCCCCCCGGTTTTCCCTCACTTGGTTTAGCCAGCCAGTCGAAGCTGTTGTCCGTGGTGTGGCCGCTGCGTATGCAAGTGAGAGTTTAGTGCAAAAGTGGGGACCTATACTGGTGGGCTAATCTCAAACCTTCGAGAGACGACTTGTTTACCCCCCCCCCCCTCCCCACCCCCTTCCTCATTATAGGTGAAACTCCCTCCTTGAATACTCCAGACACCACATGTATCTAGATACATGCACAGTTAACTACCGTGTTCTACAATGAATTCTTTTTTTAGGAACACACACACACACACACAATGGGTAAATAACGATGGCTACGGCGATGTGGACGACGATGATGATGATAATGATGGTGATCATAATGATGATGATGATCTCATCATCCTCACCATCATCATCGATATACTTACTGGTAAGGAACTGCACAGCTGATGATGTGGTGTTGCTGTACTGTGTTCCATACTCCGGATCCTTCAGTACCCGAGTGCTAACGGTCACATTATACCGTGTACCGGGCGTCCTGTTGTCGAAAGTATAACTGGTGCTGTTGATCGACTGGAAACTGTTCCCGTCATTCAGAGACACCTGGAACGTCATGCTGGAAAGTGCACTGTTAGGGTTGTTCCACTGGACCGTGAAGCTGGTTGTCTGGTAGCTTAAGGTCTGGTTTTGGATCGTTACCCTCAGGGTGGTCACTGCAACCACAAGTACACTATGGTCAGACCTGTGCAGGCAACCCAGTGTGCAAAACGACCACTATTTTCTCTCTCCAAGGTTGTCCCGGCCTTATTAAAAACCGTATGTAGTGACCGCCAGAATAATGCGATGACCTTCTGTGGTCGCGCTACAATTCACATATTTATATGCATGCTTTTTATTGTTATGTATAAATGGTTGACGATTAGCGACCGATCAAGTTCGTGCACGGAGAGGCACCAAGCTATTCAAGCACTATTCTTCAGATATGATGTACAATGTATTTGTACTAAACGTAAAGATAAACAGACGGTTAGAAACTGATAGGAACAATTTAGCCATGAAAGGGTGCAATTAACTCATTGGAGACGCGCCATATATGGATACGCGGCTATTCGCCGTGTATTCGTATATGGCACGTCTCCAATAAGTTAAAGGGATGTAACATCATCAAAATGAACGAGCGATCAGATTCTGCAGATATCATATGGTTTGAATAATGTTCATGTACCTCGGGGTACACAGACATATCCAAACTGTGAACTATGTATGTGACTTAGCAAGTGTAAAATTACAGGGATGAAAGTTAATGTGTTGAAATAAAGGGACGTAACAACACGAACAGGCTTATAATAAGTTCAATGAAAACCCGATAATAAGTGCAACGATAAACCCGACAGAGCGTCCGACTGGACGTTCTGTCGGGTTTATTATCACACTAATTATGAGGCTTTGATCTCACTGCAAAAGCGACAAATAAACGATACAGCGACAGCTATGAATCATATAACGGGAGTTAGGCTTTGTTGCCTTATACTCCACACGGTGTGTAAAATGAACAACACGTTCAAATGCACTTCACTAATGCTTCATTTCTACACCTCACCATTTGTAATGATTGGTCACTTACCGTCGTTGCACGTTGTGCTCCAATACTGATCAGCCTTACACAGACAGCGTGTAACACCGTTACCGTCAGAACACTGGTACCGTGTCAGACAGTCCGTATTGGGTGGCGTCGAGCACTGGATACCGTAGTCCCACTCTGAAATAAGGGAGTAATCCATATTGGTACTTCAGTTTGTTATAACACATTGTCAACATTCCTTGATATTGCGACAGTTACTTCAACTGGCAAAACGCCATAGTAAAAAGAAATTGTTGTTATTTTCCCTTGTTTTTCTGCTTTCTGCATGTGATCAAAATGTTCCTAACTTTAAAACAATTCCTGTGAATTCGATTTTTACGAAGTTGGTAAGGTTGGTAATGCAGTTTGAAAAAGCCCCTACACGTGTAAATTGTTTTTTTTTTTTTTTTTTTTTTTTTTTGCTTACTGCAAACGATATAGAAGCTTACTGAAAAGAAAAAAATCTTGACGTATTCGAAACAAGTGAGACATTGTGATTTCAAAACAGTGAAACTGAACAGAGCTGTAAAAATAAACGGCACAGAAAGAAATGACTTTTCCGCCACAAACATACACCGGAAGCTCTCATTCAGTTCAAATCTACTTCACTGTCCCGTAAAGGGGAATATTGTCATTAGATCATACCCTCGCTTTAACTAATAGAAAGAATATTTTAGAAGTCCGCAACCGCCATAAATGTTCAAAGAAACACTTCCATAACAAGGGTTACGAAACGCTACAAACTGGTCTAGCTATGGTTCACAGAGAGAAATATCCTGTCAAACACATGCCATCACGACTGGCGACTCAGCTTCGTTCTATGAATCTAACGCTATATGTACGAGCAACAGCTAAAAACAGATAGACGCGCTAAAATATGCGCAGAATAAATAAGAATGATTACGCGTGAGCGTTTGCTGCTTATCCCAGTCAAGAAATTCATTTGACGTGGCGACGAGGCATAACAAACACAATGGTACTGTAACTAAAATATGTATTTTAGCTTCACATATTCAGGCCTTAGTCTATTATATTATTAAAACAGTTGCACTAAAACGTGATAAAATCATTGTTAAAATAATATCAACACACACGCATGCAAACGCTTGCGCGCGCACACACACATACACACACACGTGGGTGCACACTTACTGCATTTGTTATTAGAACTGTCGCATGTCGCGTTTGTCTTGCAATAATCAGTAGTGGTATTGCACGACTGGTTGAAATCCACCCCTGTTGTCATCACCAGCAACAAAATAACAAGAAGCCAAATATTGTATTATATAAAGGAACTGCCAAAGTTTCAAACTGGACATAGACTATTTTCATCACATGTTCGAGAAAGTAGCAAAGATCTAACTGTAGGTCAATAATTTATCAGACATTTGCCTAAAAAACTGCGAAGAAGAAACGCTGTAATTTACGTTTGCTCAGGCACTTGTGACCAGAAACAAGATTGATCAAACGTCATACGCAGCAGGGACTTTCAAGTTATGAGAACATGGAATGTTTTTAAAATAAATAAATATATTGAGACATACTACTAAACTAAACTAAACTAAACTAAACTAAAACTAAACTACACTAAAACTAAGCTAAACTATACAGTCTCACACGCTTAAGTCGAAAACGGATAAGAGTCGAACAAAAAAAATCCCAAAGCTGTTCTTTCTATGAGTAATTTTACAACGAATAACTCGAACTCGCTTATGTCGAAGGTGTTTTTCCTCTCAAAAGTCGGATAAGTGGAACTGATTTTTTTTATAATGTAGTCCATAAGCTAAGTCAAAGACGGATAGGTGGAAAAACGCTTAAGTCGAACCATATTTTCTCCTTGTCCAAAGCTGCTCTTCTTGGACTAATTTTACTATTTTTTTTTACAAAGTATTTCTAAAACGGTCCAGTCTGGGTTAATTCAACTTCGTATACGTAGAATTCGTTTCTCGTTTTCTAAACTCGGATACATCAAACAATTTTTTTTTCGTGGCCAAAACTGCGCTTTCTATGACCAATGTTTAACTGAAAATGGCTCGGTTCAGTCGAACTGTCCAGTTTGGGTTAATAAATTATTAAACTTCGGATAAGTTCCAAACAGGATTAAAAAAATGGAACAATTTTTTTCCGCCGTAGCCAAACTGATATTTCTATGACTAATATTTAACTGAAACGTGAAGTCAAACTTCAGATAAGTCTGAATGCAAAGAAGTACCCAACGGAGAAAGAAACACGCTTAGAAAAGGCGGGTACAACACAATTTATTAATATTTCGGGTAAATACCCTTTGACAAAATAGACAAACAAACAAACAGAGAGATTAGCCGCTACTTATCTTCATTGGCAGAAGGAATGTGGCAACTGAAGGAGGTGACGTAAAATAAAAGAAAAGGAAGAACAAAAGTGCGGAAAAAGTAAAAATGCCGTCAACGAAAAATCGTAAGAGAGAGACTCGGAAAGAACCTGAACACGAGAGACAAGAGTGTGTGCAAGCACGTGCAGGAGCGAGCGAAAGAAAAGGCGTGTAGGTGAGGGCAGAAAGAGAGAGAGAGAGAGAGAGAGAGAGAGAGAGAGAGAGAGAGAGAGAGAGAGAGAGAGAGAGAGAGAGAGAGAGAGAGAGAGAGAGAGAGAGAGAGAGAGAGGGCGAGACGGAGAGAGAGAAAGAGAGAGAGAACGAACGGGGAGTACCCTTGGGCACGAAGTAGGCTGAGTGTCTAATACACAAAGCCTGCTAAACACCAACCCGAAGGCAAACTTTAAATCACCTTCAAGTTGAGGACTACCTCGGGGAAAAACGGGAGGACCCGGGGAAAAAAAAAACCCAGCATTTAGCACGGTACACAACAAATAAGTCAATAAAACAAAGCAAATAATCAAATTCGAGAGTAGGTAGTTGTGAAACCGTCTTCAAAGGTAACTCAAAAAATAAGGGGGGGGGGGGGAGAGAGAGAGAGAGAGAGAGAGAGAGAGAGAGAGAGAGAGAGAGAGAGAGAGAGAGAGAGAGAGAGAGAGAGAGACGGGGGCGGGAGGGGGGAAAAAGGAGGAAGGAGGGAAGGGAAGAAGGGAAAAGGAAAAAGCGTAAAGAGAGAAAGATGGCTAGAGAGAAATGGTAAAGAGGGTAAGGGGAGGGGGAGAGAAAGAGGGAGAGAGATAGAGAGAGAGAAAGAGAGAGAGGAAAAAAAAAAAGAAGAAACAAAAAAAGGGTGGGGTGGGGGCGGAAGACAACCAGCCAGAGCAACCAGCCCCACCCAACAGGCACCCACCAGCCCACAGAAAAACACACAGGCACGCAACAAGACGACCACATACATCCCCAAGGGATGCACACGATCGCCCCGCCCCAAAACCGCGTATCACTCCGTGAGCCGCAGACCGGGCGCCCGACAGGGAAGGGCAAGGGATCCAACTAAACGTTCGGCCAGCGCTGAGAAAGTCCCCAAGGGAAATGTACATATCAACCAGCGCCAACCTCACCTATCTGGTTAGTGAGTAGTAAAACAGAAGCGATACAGTGAGGTAAAGGTACAGTTAGCAGACACAAGCAAGGTAAAAAATGTTAATCTTTTATATTCATCCCGAGTGGCGCCACAGTGCCCAGTTTATTAATCAGAAAATTTTCACGGTCTTTCCTGGCCCAGACATTACTGGCTTGCATAAGCCAGAGAGGCCTTTAACCCCAATGTCCGAGACGGAGTGGTCGGCCTGACTGAAATGTCGTCCGACCGGTCTGTTGTATTGGTACTTGACAGACTGAAGATGTTCTTTGAAACGGTCGTTGATGGTTCTTTCCGTCTCTCCAACATAGAGTTGGCCGCATTTCACACAGGAAATGACATAAATCACGTTGGTGGTTTGACACGTGAAGTATCTCTCTATGTTGAATTTGTAACGTGGACCATTCACCACGTGGAAGGGCAAATAAAAAATAAAAAAAGTCTGAATGCGTTTCCAAACACGGATAAGTCAAACGCAAATATTTATAGTCTTTTAAACACACAGCGACATATTCACACCGGCACCTTCTGATCATGTTTCGTCATGTCGACTGCTCCACACCTCGAACTTCGGGCCAGTCGAACGTGGTCGTCATTAAACAAAGTCACTCTCTCGTGCGCGCGCGCGCGCGCGCGCGCGTGTGTGTGTGTGTGTGTGTGTGTGTGAGAGAGAGAGAGAGATGATGATGATGATGATGGTGAAACTTTATTTTTCAACGGTAAAAAGTTTTGACAGAAAACAAATCCTCATTTTACAAACTTGCCGTTGCTAACATCTACAATCTACAGCATTATATATATATATATATATATATATATATATATATATATATATATATAATATATATATATATATATATATATATATATATATATATATATATATATATATATATATATATATATATATATATATATACTTAAAATGTGAAGAAAGGATCCACAGACACCACGTAGTTTAGAAGGAGTTACACTTTTGTTCTATGCACAAATTTTCGCCCTCTCAGCGATGGCTTCTTCAGGGTAATGCCCAGGTAACAGGTATCTAGGTAACAAAACATATATTATGTGTGAGAATGTGAGAATGTAGTGCGTCAAAATAGATACAGAATGTACACGCATGCACTTTCAAATTCTAAAGTATCGTAATACTTTTACATATGTAGACTAAGGTACAAAAGCACGTGCACAAGTTCGTGATATTAGTGCGTCATTACTGATGACATGAAACGTTTATGAAACACGAGTATTGACACGCAGTGTGCGGTGGAAGAAATGTCGCAATGAAATATTTATAATAATAACGTCATCATCAACATTGACGCCATCATCCTTAGTAGAATTTTCAAACGTGCAGTCAAGAAAAATCTAAAAATCACACACACAATTACAATGTTCGTATTATGCTTACGGTATAGCCCGAATTAAAATACACGTGCATTAATTCAAGTGCGTCATTCCTGTCAGTCCGGAAGATAGCAATAGTTAATGAGCATGACGTACTAAGTAGAAAATGCATCTAAAATATAACACACTACTATATTTACTGTTACGCACATCATCATCGCCATCAATATCGCGTAACACACTCAGAACTCATACACAAATAAAACCGACAAAAGCATCAAATGTCGTAAAATTTCTCATGCAAATCATGCGGGGGGAAAAGAGAGAGAGAGAGAGAGAGAGAGAGAGAGAGAGAGAGAGAGAGAGAGAGAGAGAGAGAGAGAGAGAGAGAGATTTTCCTTTTTCTACACAAACCAAGGGGAATCACTCGGCGCTGGACAGAAACAGTTAGATCCCCTGCCCCCGCCTATCAGGCACCCAATCGCCAGCCTACAGAGAAATACGCAGGTATAGAACAAGACGATCATTTGCATCTCCATTCCCTTTTTCTGCCTCACTGACCTTGGCGAAACTTTGCTTGTTTACTTATTCCCATCGCATGTTTGTATATGATTTTCTAAGCCTTCAGTTCTTTTGGAGATGCATGTGTGCAGGTACTGTGTGGCGTTAATGTTGTTGATGACGTGACGGTATATGATTTGTATAATATAGATGCCTTGCTAACATTGTATGACCATGTTGGTAATACATGATTTTGTTGTGTCATCAGCGGGGGGGTGGGGGGGGGGGGGTTGCGAGGTTGGTGTTTTTTAAATGTGTGTGTGGGTGTGCGAGGGAGAGAGGTTAGTTAGTTAGTTATTTGGGTTTAACGCCGAGCAGGCGACTAAGGCCGTCTCACGGCGGGATGGAGAGAGGGGGAGAGAGAGAGACTGACTGACTGACTGAAACTTTATTTATCAAGGATTGAGATATTAGGCGCACAGGCCTTTCTTCCAATCTGTCCTTGCTACATCTACTGATATATAATAACAGGCAAAGCCACATTACACTCACAAACATCGAAAGTAATGCGAATTACAACAACACTACACACAGCAACAATTATTTAACAAAACACACAGGTACCCATAGGAAGATTTTAGCACGTGTCATAATATCCGTTTGCGGGAGCTCTCCCCAGAAACTCCCACCCGGGGGGCACGCAAGTATACTTTCACTCGAATGACATGCTAAGCACATCGTTTGAATAAACTGTGCACCGGCACTGCATCCCCTGACCAGGTCTATTCGGGAAGCACCCCCACAAACGGGACGTGAGCGTAAATGGTATGATAAAAAATAATAGTTACATAAAAAGAAATTAAAATATATTATGTTTTCACAACATGAGATAATTAAATTTACGTTGCCTTGTACAGTTTTGCTTTAAACGCAGCTAGGGAATTAACTTGTTGTAAATGCAGAGGAAGAGAATTCCACTGGAAACCACCTGAGTATGACAAACTGGATTTATACAAATCAATGCGGGGACGTTTTATGCTCAGGTTGCTCCGAGAGGTGCTGTATCTCTTCTCAGTAAGAGTAAAGAGTTCCGATAAGTAGCCGGGGGCCTTACCGTTAAGAGCTTTGTGCACTAGTACGCACTTGTTAAATACTAAGTGTTTGTCCAGAGGAAGGAGTCCAGCTGCCTCAAGCCTCACCTCAGTGGGTAGAGATGAGCTAGGAATAATAAGTTTGGCTGCTCTCCTGTATAGCGAATTTATTTTCTTGAACTGGACCTTGCTGCAGCCATCCCAAACTGTTGAGGCATAATCAATGTGGGGCTTGATGTATCCATTAAAAAATAGTTTACGCGTGTTCAGATTAATGACCGCTTTCAGTTTAGACAGTAAAAATAATTTCTTTGAAATTGTCTTTCCGATGTGTATGAGATGAGGCTGCCAACTAAGTTGGTTATCTACAATTACCCCTAGTAAACGGTGCTGTTCTACTTGCTCTATGGGGACAGCTTCGAATGAGAGGTTTAGAGGCGCGGGTTGCAGCTGGTGTTTCTGACGTGTTGTGACTAGCATGATTTTAGTTTTAGCTGGATTGACTATCATTCTATTTCTACTGCACCATTCAGATACTTCTTGTAGGCTCTGCTGGAGGCTGTTGGTTATATTAGCTACAGTTTAACCGGATGCATGTAGCGTCGAATCGTCAGCAAACATGTCACACTCGGCACTAGCACATGTGATGTGTAGTGGCAAATCATTAATAAAGATACAGAATAACAATGGGCCCAGAACCGAACCCTGAGGAACACAAAGTTCTACCTTACCCTCTGTGGAATAGTTACCATTTACATAGACGGCTTGTGTTCTCGCAGAAAGATAAGAGTTAAAGAATGAAAGGGCTGACGGGCTGTTGTTGTTGAAATAAACATTAAGTTTCCTCAGCAAAATTTCATGATTTATCAGATCGAACGCTTTTTTCAGGTCCAAGAATACCGTGCCAGTCATTTTGTTATTGTTGATGTTATCTAGCCATGAATCAACCATACGTACTAATGCTGAGTGGCATGAGTGTTTGGGTCTAAACCCGGACTGGAACTTATTTAACAAGGACCGTTCGTCGAGGTACTGGAGGAGATGCTTTTGAATATACTTCTCAATTGGCTTTGATAAAACAGACAGAAGAGAAATGGGACGAAGGTTATTTACATCTGTAGTATCTTTGGTCTTGGGTATAGGAACAACTTTTGCTTTTTTAAACGCCACAGGAAAAGTCTTATACTGTATACATAAGTAAAAAATGTAAGTGAGGGGTTCAACAATATAAGGCAGTGATATGTGGAGTATATAACCATTAAACCGTCCACACCAGCTGATGTCTTGTTCTTAAGGCACGTTATATATATATATATCGAGGGTTTCCAGCCAGAAGGTGCTATCTGTGATTTTTGGCTATTTTTACTTTTTGACATGGGTGTGTTCATGAGAGAGTCAGCAATGCCCTTGAAGTGGAAATTTGACATTCTTGTAGAAATTGATGAAGTTATTGCATTGAACCTAAAACAACTTTATCCAAAAGGTGACAAATAGTTCGGGACAGAAAGTGCTATCTTTCAATAGCACGTTTATGCCCGCAAAATACCAATCGGCCGTGATACAATGTCGTGCCAGAAAGTGCTGTCTTTCAATAGCACGTTTATGCCCGCACCGAATACCAATCGGCCGTGATACAATGTCGTGCCAGAAAGTGCTGTCTTTCAATAGCACGTTTATGCCCACACCGAATACCAATCGGCCGTATTGCAATGTCGTGGCAGAAAGTGCTATCACGCGATAGCACTATATGGCAATGCAGCTGCTTGGAGATGTGCGAATGAAATGGTAAGCCATCTGGTTCTATAACATGTTAAACCGTACTGGCAGGTCAGATGTTAGACGGGCTGTCTTCACACAGGTTATTGTAAACATGCCATCAGCCGACAGCTGAGGTGATACTGTCGTATTTTGTAAACATGCAATGACTGAAACATCCTGTTTTGTGACCACTTTTTACTAACATAAAATGGCTTTCATGGTACGTGTATCAGATAATGGCACTTTCACAGAAAACTTTAAAGAAGCAGGACGAATCATACAGAGCCAAGCTACTGCCAACAGAGGTAAGACGTTTTAGTATTATCTTTTACCTTGCGTATGCTATTCACAATATTATCAAGGATGTTATATTATTATCATTATTTTTGTTATTATTATTTCATTATAATTATTATTATTATTATAGTTCTTAAATTTTGTCCCAAAGAAAGAGCTGTCTCAGCGTGTACAAGGGTAGCCGTTCCAACCATTTCTGATTCTCCCAAAAAGCGTTTGTTTTATATTTTTATATTTTTTTTAATCAATATGAGATCATTTAAGTTAGCACCGAATTGCCCTATCGATGCTTCATTTTGTAGCTCACTGATTTTTATTTTTCAAAACAACACATTTTTGCTTGAGGACAATAAAATAATGCACTTTTTTTGTCTGTTTAAAGAAATCATGCTATCGAGTACATTTTCTTACGATTTTGATTTCAACTGCCCAGGTTGCTCACGATGAATTCCGAAAGTGATCCCTGGTCTGACTCCTTTGCGGACAGCGTTTATCTAACCATGGCAGCATCACTGACGGGTGAAGTCGAAGCCAGTCTAGCTGACCAGACTGAGATAGTCACTGAATCAGCTGCTCCTGGTGACGGTGAATCAAACGATGAAGCCCTTATTACGCTAGCTTGCACGAACAAAATGGACGGCAAAAGACTCATAACTGTTCAGAGTGAATTCGAAGACAGTGATAAAGACGACAGTGACCGTGATCCGTCGTATCGTCCTCCAAGTGATGTTACAGAAGATGTTGTTGGCCCTTCCACAGACAGCACTGAAGATGAATTAATGCCAATGGCCTCCATTAAAAGACTTCGATGCCCTCTCAAAAAGCGTCGCAAACAAACACGATATGCGCACACAGACGTTGAAAACGCTAAAGCTAAAAGCCTGACTGAAATACAATCTTTAGCGAGTTCATGAAAGCACTCTTGACAATCTCCTTGCAGCAAATGGCTTACAAAGACTTGAAGTAGCATCTGATGGCAACTGCTTCTTTGAAGCTTGCGCGAAGCATTTTGAAGGCCTCAGTGCCATAGACCTGCGCGAATGCCTGAGCAGTTATCTGGAAGAACAGTTTACCTTTTTCATAAACTTCCTGGCAGAGACAACAGATGAGAATGAAAGATATCTCCGATATTTCTACAACGTAGCAGAGTTAAGAAGACTGGGGAGGTGGAGCAACGATGCTGCCGATTTGCTGCCACTGGCACTCGCCAACTGGTCACGGAGGATTGTTAGGATCTTCTGCAGTGATCTGAATGGAGTTCTCGACACGTATCCCATGTGTCGTGATGGTCTGCAAGAAAGTGAGGCCATATCGGTTGCATTGTTGGCATTGCGTTCGCCACACTATGATGCATGTTTGCCTGTGGACAGAGACGGTTGTTCAGTACCATTATCAAAACAGCCTGCAACCCAGGGTCTAGAACAAACAGCTACGCAGCCTGGTAGCCCGAATAACAGCATCAGCATTGGAGACATAGATATTTCACAAGACATATCATCACCTGCTACCAGTACTCCTGTTACTCCCAATGTCTCTGTGGCTGACCATTCACCTTCAACACCCGAAGCTCCTCCAGGACAGCCAGATGGTCAAATTCAAACACCAAGAAAGCAAGGGAGTTTCAACACCCCTCCCAAACTGAAACTTACACGGAAAAGAGAAGCAAGACCTGAAACCTGGAAGAAGAATGTGAGAAAGACTCTTCGGCTCTATGGACAAGAATATACCTCACAGACGGGAAAACAGATACCATCAAAAGGAATGAAGCCTACAGATTGCTCTAAATGCAGATTCCACTGTAACAAAATTTCTGAGGAGAAACGACAGGAAATTTTTCAGTCATTTTACTCACTGAGGTCTTATGAAAGTCAAAAACATTTTGTCTGCTCCAGTGTCCTTGAGGAAAAAACAAGGACCCATCTCATTGAGAAAGAGGAACCATGTAACAAGCGACGCATGGTGTGCCGGGAGTTCTACTTTACAGTGGAAGGAGAGCGAGTAAGAGTGTGTAAAACTTTTTATCCACCCTGGCAATAAGAAGAAGCTACCTCAACCACGCACTCAAACACAGCCAACACGGTACCTTCGTTGGACGCGATCACCGAGGCAGACATAAACCACACAACAAAACATCTGAGACATCAATGCAGAACGTAAGGAAACACATAGAGTCTTTTCCGTATGTTGAGTCTCATTACACACGTAAGGACACTCAGCGGAAATACCTTGCATCCAACCTTAACATAAAAAGAATGTACGAACTCTACAAAGAGCAGTGCGCACAAGAAGAAGCTGAGCCTGTCTCTTCAAGACAGTATAATCTTTCATTTCATGTCCCTAAAAAAGACCAGTGTTCAACGTGCACTGCACACACTATTAAAAAACAGCAGGCTACTCTGACAGAAACTGAAGAAGCTGCATTTCAGAAACATCTGGAAAGACGAAAAACTGCCAGAGAAGAAAAAGAGGCTGACAAGGAACTTGCAAAGAAAGATCCATCAGTGCATGTTATCACAGTCGATATGCAGGCTGTGCTGCAAGCTCCTTGTGGACTTGTCAGTCAAATGTATTACAAGCGAAAACTGTCTGTTTTCAACTTTACCGTCTATTCATTATCCGACGGAAGAGCAACCTGCTACACATGGGATGAGACTGAGGGCAAAAGAGGATCATGTGAAATTGCATCCTGCCTATTATGCTATCTTAAGTCTCTCCCTGTCAGTGTTCAGACTGTCATTATATATTCTGATTGCTGCGGCGGTCAGAACCGCAATCAGTTCGTCACAGCAGCCCTGCATTACGCTGTTCATACAATTCCAAATATACAGACTGTGATACAGAAATTTTTGGAGTCCGGACACACACAGATGGAATGCGATTCCATGCACTCTGCCATATCACATGCAAAAAAGCACAATCCAATCTATACACCGTCCGGTTGGGACATTGTTTTGCGCATGGCACGACGTGGTAAACGCTACATTGTGATCCAAATGAAGCACAGACAGGTCTTTGATTTCAAACAGACCGCTAGATCATCAATCCGCAACACAAGGACTGACAGTGAAGGACGGAAAGTCAACTGGCTCCAGATCCGCTGCATTAAACTCTCCAAAGCAGATGAAGGCACCATGCAGTTCAAGTGTGATCTGAATGACGAAATGTTCAGAGTTCTCCGCCTGAGTGGGTCCAGCAGCAGAAGGAGTCGATCAGCAGAACCACCCAAGAAACTTCATCGACTGTACAATGACAAGCTTCCAATATCTCAGGCTAAAAAGATCGATCTGTTGTCTCTTTGCTCATCTGGGGTAATCCCAGAGGAACATCATCCATTTTACAGAAACCTTGCAGTGTCCACAGCTGCGAATGACAAGTTGGACGAACCTGATGTCAATGACATTGACTCTGACTCGGAATAGACGGTGCCGCTGCGATCCAGTTAACAACACTTAAAATAATAAATCCTGCAGAAATGATTATTCATTTTGTTTACTTGAAGTTGAACAATGAGATGCACATGATAACTATAGATCAGAACCAGTGTAATAACTGTCATCTAGATGTGTGCCTGCCGTGTTCAGTTTGCTACGGGACCTTGCAAGAAATGCATCTTATTTCAGAACTGTGAAAAATGTTCAATGTAGTCCTTTGACTCACGTTTTAGTTCTGTCCCTTAAGAGGTGTGCTATAAGTTGCAATACAAACAGACCTGTGCTCGTCCTAACACAGTATACTTTATTAGTACTGAACAATTAATGCATGGATTTATAGTGGCATAGATGTGTTTACATGTAAATTTATGGAGAACGAGTCATCTGAAGACTAAAGAAATTGTTTCGGGTGAGTTCAAATGTATAACATTTTACTGTCTGCTCAGTGTTAAACAATGAAGAATGAGAAACTCCAGGGCGTGTCTGTGTCTGTCTCGGTGCACGTTGCTCTCGCGGACTGTCTGTCTCATGTGTGTGTGTGTGTGCGTGCATACGCGCGTCTGTGTGTGTGTGTGTGTGTCACAGTGTGAGCACTGGCACGCATGAGTGTATGTGAGGACATGATTGAGAAAAGGTCTTTATACTTAATCATTTATCCATGATCAATCAAATTTTATTTCTTTCTCTCCATGCGTTCGTGTGTGTACAGATGTGTGTGCGTGTCATTATGTGCCTCAGCTACCTGTGACTCGCAATGCATTCAACATTCCACTTAGGAAATATGTGTACACGGCATGCCTGAAAGTGCTAGCGCCACTGAGAACTGTTACAGCAGCAGTCAGTCAACCTACCAGTCAAAAAAAATAGCGAGCAAGAAAATGCTATCAGCTGCTAGCATCCTCTGGCTCGCTGTAAGACGTAGAGAGAAACTTCAGCACTGCCTGCATATCTGTGCTAAAGCTACATGCCACCAGCTGGCGACTGTTTCACTGCGCTCTGGCGCTAATGCGGGATGCCAAAAGATGTTATCGTAGCCAAGCACATTTAGGCTTGCAGTACTCGCGCAGGGAGTTTCAAATCACAGCGTGCATAAACAAGCTACCAAACACCCCTGTCAAATCAGGTTACACTGACAGCAAACTAAATCACTGAGCTATTAATTTTATGTTGTCCAGTACAGAGAACATGCCACTGAATAACACAGAAGATTTTAATTTTCTTTGGTACTGCTTGTACACAACATTATGAGACCTCAAACTTTCAAATGCGATTTACTCGAAACTACTCTTTCATCAGATAGCACCTTCTGGCTGGAAACCCTCGATATATATATATATATATATATATATATATATATATATATATATATATATATATATATATATATATATAATTATATATATATACATATATATATATATATATATATATATATATATATATATATATATATATATATATATATATATATATATATATATATACAGAGAGAGAGAGAGAGAGAGAGAGAGAGAGATATTGATTGATTGATTGTACATTGCTTAACGTCCCGACAGCAACAAGGCTTTCTCAGGACGTGCCTGCACTGCTTGTGAAAAAAAAAAAAAACTAAACAGAACATTGAATGTATGTCGCCAGCCGGTCAAATACATTAAATAAACCTAACACATGGGCCTAAATAAAGCTAAGACCATTTAGCAACACACATCCAATATCAAGAGCTACAGGCAGTGCAGACAGTAGGGAGAGTTTTAAAATGGCAAATACAGGTGAATGGACAAAGGGTAGACAGAAACACATGCCCCAGAATAGAGAGATAAACCCACCCTGTGGGGCTGACCAGGGTGACCCTGGGAACTAAAAAATACCTAACCCCACCCAAGTCCCCCAGGGCAGACCCGGGTGGGGCGAGAGAGAGAGAGAGAGAGAGAGAGAGAGAGAGAGAGAGAGAGAGAGAGAGAGAGAGAGAGAGAGAGATTCGTGAATAGTTGAGCTTGGATGGTCTATGCCCCCCCCACTCCCACTTCCCCCCCCCCCCCCCCCCCCCCCCCCGCATGATTTGCATGAGAGTTTTTACGACATCTGATGTTTTTGTCGGTTTTGTTTGTGTGTGAGTTCTGAGTGCGTTACCGATATTAATGGCGATGATGATGTGTGTAACAGTAAAAATAGTAGTGTGCTATATTTTAGATGCATTTTCTACTTAGGACGTCATGCTCATGAGTCATTAACTATTGCTGTCTTCCGGACTGACAGGAATGACGTACTTGAATTTATGCATGTGTATTTTAATTCGGACTATACCGTAAGCATAATACGAACATTGTAATTGTGTGTGTGATTTTTAGATTTTTCTTGACTGCACGTTTGAAAATTCTACTAATGATGATGGTGTCAATGTTGATGATGACGTTATTATTATAAATATTTCATTGCGACATTTCTTCCTCCGCACATTGCGTGTCAATACTCGTGTTTCATAAAAGTTTCAAGTCATCAGTAATGACGCACTAATATCACGAACTTGTGCACGTGCTTTTGTACCTTAGTCTACATATGTAAAAGTATTACGATACTTTAGAATTTGAAAGTGCATGCGTGTACATTCTGTATCTATTTTGACGCACTACATTCTCACACGTAAATTATGTTTTGTTACCTAGTTACCTGGGCATTTCTCCGAAGAAACCCTCGCTGAGAGGGCGAAAATTTGTGCAGAAAATAAAAGTGTAACTCCTGCTAAACTACGTGGTGTCTGTGGATCCTTTCTTCACATTTTAAGTATTTCACCCCTGCTTGGATCCATATTTGGAGTGTGTGGTGCCAGCTTTCTTGGACTGGTTTTATTTATTCATATATATATGTGTATATATAAAACCAAATAAGAGAAAAATACTAAAACTCGTCACACACACACATGCACACACGCAGGCGCGCGCCGCACACACATACACCCACACGCACAAACAAACACGAGCACACACACACACACACACACACACACACACACACACACACACACACGTGCGGACACACATACCAACCATCTGCATGAAATACATGAGGTACAGGAAATATTGCAGTACGTAAGAAGTACCAAGTTTGACTCAACAGGTAATCATAAGGTTTTGTTTTAAAAATTCCTGGTGAGGTTATAGTTTTTAAGTGTGCAGGGATAGAATTCCAAGCAAATGGACCAGAGAATGACATACTAGTTTTAAAAAAGGTCGATTCTTGGCAGTGGTAGGGGTAAGGTATTGATTCTTGAGGTCCGTTCACGTTCTTGCTGAGATATAAATTTAGTGATAAGATACTAGGGTGTCTTATTATTCAGTATCTTATGCATAAACTAGACGCATTTGTTTAAAGTAAGTTGCTGACGCAGACCGAGAATGTTTAAGTGTCTAAATTTGTCTGTGGTAAAGATGGGGCGTCTATCTATCATTTTTATAGCTTTTTTATATATGGAGTTTAACCTCTTCGTGTGGACATCACTGCAGCCGTACCACACTGTGGAGACATAATCAACGTGAGACTTTATATGAGCATGAAAAAACAATTTACGGGTATTTGTATCCGTTACATGACTAAGCTGGGACAATAAGAAAGTGTTTTTAGCAATGGTCTTACAAACAGCATTTATATGCTCACAAACCAGATAGGTGAGGCTAGCGCTTATATGGGTATATATATATATATATATATATATATATATATATATATATATATATATATATATATATATATATATATATATATATATATATATATATATATATATATATATATATATATTTGTTCATCAACATGTATTCCTAAGAATTTACGCTCAGTGACTTGTTCGACAGGTTCAGCGTTTAATTGTAATTATAATGGCTGCAGTCGGTGTTGATGTTTTTGTCGCGTGGCGATTAGGATACTTTTTGTTTTAACCCGTCGTTTGCAGAGATTTACGATGCCCATTCGGGAGCTGTCCGTCCACTTTCCTTCCGTGTCCGACCTCATCTGCAGGCGGCCGGAGTGGACCTGGACAAAGTTTCGGAATCTCTGGAACACGTCACTCCACCCTGGCTACTACCAGTTCCTGACATCTTGCTGGACTTGACCGTCCACAAGAAAGATTGTACTCCACCAGCCATATACCAACAGAGCCTCAAAGAACTCCTTTCAATTTTTCCTGGCTATTGTCGTCTTTATACGGATGGGTCCAAGTCTGAGGATGGGAGAGTGGCTGCGGCTGCAGTGTCCTCTCGCCATCCTAGACGCCCATTTAAGCTCCGCCTCCCTGACCATTCCTCTGTATTTAGAGCAGAACTGCAGGCAATTCTGCTGGCACTCAAGCATGCCTATCAGTCTCGGGAAAGGAACTTCCTGACTTTGTCTGACTCTCTTTTTGCCTTGCAGGCCCTTCAGGGCGCGGGAACAGACCACCCACTGCTGGTACAGATTAGAGAGCTCTACGCAGAGTTGATGAAGGAATATTATGACATCATTTTTATTTGGGTGCCGGGCCATGTGGGCATCGAAGGCAACAGAATCGCAGATTCTGCTGCCAACAGTTCCCGCAGTGACCCTGTCCCTGACACACAGACTGTTTATAGTGATTTTAAACCTGTGATTAGTGCGTACATAGCCCGCGAGTAGCAGTCCGAGTGGGACAAAGAGGAAGCCTCCAAGCAGCATGAAGCTCTTCCTACGGTGTCCGACAGTCTACCTTTCCGCTGTGGCAGCCGCCGTGAGGAGACTGTCCTTACTCGGCTCCACATCGGGCACACGTATGTTACGCACTCTTACTTACTTAAACAGGATGAGCGCCCATGGCGTTTTGCTTGTGATGAGCAATTCTCTGTTCGACACTTTTTGCTGTATTGTGCTGATCTAATTGACACGAGATATAAACACTTAGACAACAGCAGACTCCTTGAAGGTTTGTTCCGGGATGTTCCCCCGGACAAAATCTTCAATTTCTTGAGAGAATGCCATACTTTTTAACAAGATCTGAGCATTCATAGAATATGTGAATTTTTTTATTTGCCATTTTTGAGAGTCTGTAGACGTTTCTTTTAAAGACATGTGCGACATTTTAGCCTGCCATTTTAAATCTATATTTACATCTTGCCTTAAGACCTTGCTTTTAGTCTGGCTGACCGGATTTTTATCCATCCCGCCCTGATATGGCCTTAGTCGCCTGATCGGCGTTAAACCCAAATAACTAAATAACTAATGTTTTAGTTGGGTGAAGAACCATATGGTTCTGTCTACACCAGTCAGATACCTCATTGAGACTGCGTTGTGGACTATGGCTAATGTCCGTCGTTTTTCTTACCAGAAACATGAAGACCCGTATCGTCAGCAAATAGATTACAATTAACGTCAGAATTAGTGATATGCAACGGTAGATCATTGATAAATAGTATGAATAAAAGAGGTCCCAAAATAGATCCCTGGGGGGACGCCGAAGTTTACATTTCCTTGTTTGGAGTATCTTCCATGGGCGTACACCTTTTGTTTTCTGTCTTCAAGACATGATCGGAAGAATGCTATAACGGTTGCGTTCAAGTGACAAACTGTTAGCTTATTTAGGAGAATGTCATGGTTCACAAGGTCAAACGCCTTTTTAAGGTCTAAGAAAACTGCTCCTGACATCAGGCTTTTACTGATTGCTTCCAGCCAGCTGTCTACCATATGTGTCAGTGCCGACTGACAAGAATGTTTCGGTCTAAAACCAGACTGGTGAATATTAAGTAATTTAACTTTTTCTAGAAATTCAAGGAGATTTTTTTGAATGTGTTTTTCAAGGGGCTTTGACAAAGCTGGCAGAAGGGAGATTGGACGATAACAATTGATATCTTCGAGATCTTTAGATTTAGGGATTGTGATTACCTTTTCTTCAGAGAGAGAGAGAGAGAGAGAGAGAGAGAGAGAGAGAGAGAGAGAGAGAGAGAGAGAGAGAGAGAGAGAGAGAGAGAAGAGAGAGAGATGTACATGATTGTACATTGCTTATAATAATAATAATAATAATAATAATAATAATAATAATAATAATACCGTTATTATATAGGCGCTTTTTCTCCATTTTTGGGCAAATCGACTCAAAGCGCCGCGAACTGAAACCCAACACGCACACTCACGTAACAGACACGGATTTACGCCATTTAAGACAAACACAGTACAAGACAGACGAAGGGCCAGTTCAGCTACTGAAGTTACAGAGATTTTTGATAGCTTGTATTTGAAATTTGTAAAGTGGCCTGAAACCGGTACCAAAGTGTGGGAGGTGGGGGGGAGGGGAGGGTGGGTGGGGGGGTGGAAGAACCAGAGTACCCGGAGAAAGAACCCCCGACGGTCCGCCCGAATTAACGGTGAAAGCTCCGACAGCAACAAGGCTTTTTCAGGACGTGCCTGCACTGCTTGTTAAAAAAACCAAACACCAACAACAACAACAACAAAAACACACACACACACACACACAAAAAAAAAAACAACAGAATATGGAATGTATGTCGCCAGCCGGTCCAATACGTTAAATAAATCTATAAACCTAAGACCATTTAGCAACACACATCCAATATCAAGAACTGCAGACGGCGCAGACAGTAGGGAGAGTTTAAAAAAGGAAAATACAGGTGAATGTATTGATTGATTGATTGTACATTGATTAACGTCCCGACAGCAACAAGACTATCTCAAGACGTGCCCGCACTGCTTGTGAAAAAACCCTAAACTAAACAGAATATTGAATGTATGTCGCTAGCCGGTCCAATACGTTAAATAAACCTACAACATGGGGCCTAAATAAAGCTAAGACCATCCAATATCAAGAGCTACAGACAGCGCAGACAGTAGGCAGAGTTTTTAAAAGGCAAATAAAGGTGAATGGAGCAAGGGTAGACACATGCCCCAGAATAGAGGAGAAACCCACCCTGTGGGTCTGACCAGGTGACCCTAGGAACTAAAAAGTTGTTAACCCCACCCAAGGCCCCCAGGGCAGACCCGGGTGGGGGGTACAGGTGAAGGGACTAAAGGTTGACAGAAACACATGCCCCAGAATACAGGAGAAAACTCACCCTGTGGGGCTGACCAGGGTGACCCTGGGAACTAAAAAGTAGTTAACCTCACCCAAGTCCCCCAGGGCAGACCCGGGTGGGATAGAGAAATGAAATGAAACTTTATTGTCCAAGGATAAAAGAATAGGTGCGCAGACCTTTTTTCATTCTTGTCCTTGCTACAAACTACATGAAAACACACACACGCACACGCACGCACACATACACACACACACACACACACACGCGCGCGCGCGCCGGCATGCGCGCGCCGGCATGCACACGCGCTTGCACACACACACACACACACCGAAGAGAGAGAGGGAGAGAGAGAGGGAGGGAGAGAGAGAGAGAGAGAGAGAGAGAGAGAGAGAGAGAGAGAGAGGGAAGGAGGAGGGAGGGAGGCTAAGAGAGAGAGAGAGAGAGAGAGAGAGAGAGAGAGAGAGAGAGAGAGAGAGAGAGAGAGAGAGAGAGAGAGAGAGAGAGATGAAATGAAATGAAACTTTATTTCTCAACGGATGAAGTATTTAGCACGTGTGTCATTTTTCATACTTGCCGTTGCTACTCTACAAACACAGGATAATAATTGTAATACTAATAGTACCAAATTACACAGGTGTAAGAAAAAATAGGAGACATTAAACATGAAGAGACATTAAACAAAATTCATTCATTCATTCGGTCATACAACAAAACAAAACAAAAACACCGAAAAACTGAAAGTACACGCAACGCGCGCACACACATACACGCTCGCGCGCACACACAGACACGCGCTAATGATAACTTGACCTATATACGAAGCAAATCATTTGGATCATAGTGATAATTCACTTCAGACAGCAAAAAATATTTGGATTATAACAGAAACTTGAATTATGTAATTAGGCGATTATTATTAGTATGGACAAACCATACGGCAGCATGCACTGATTATACGATAACCACATGTTTGATACGGATACTTGTGGTAGATTATGTATCAGCAGACAAGTACTTGAGGAGGCATTCCTTGAAAGAGGAGAGGAGCTAGCGTGTGTTATACATGTAGGCAGTTTGTTCCAGAAAGATGCGCCTGAGAAAGATACACTGGTTTTAAATAGATCTATCCTGGGGCGAGGTGTAATAAAGTTTTGTCTTGAAGTAGAATAACCTGAACTTGCCTTGGTAAAGTTCTTACAAAGATATTCTGGATGAATCTCATTTCAGATTTTATACAGTACTCAAACCAAGGGGAATCACAGCGCTGGACAGACAACAGTTAGATCCCCTGCCCCCGCCTATCAGGCACCCAATCGCCAGCCCACAGAGAAATACGCAGGTATAGAATAAGACAATCATTTCCATTCCTAAAAAGAATGGATCAGGTCTCTTATATAACCCATGTCTTTCTCCGGAACTTAGGAAGTAGGCAGGAGAAACATACATACACAAACATGAAGGTGCGCTACTATATGTGGTCGGGTAAATACCCTGATTTCCCACAGTAGATGCACAGAACATTACACAACAATGTAACGATACAAATTTTGCCTCGAGTTATACATGATACTCACAAACCAGATAGGTGAGGCTAGCGCTGGCGGCAGAATTGTCAGTACTCAAACCAAGGGGAATCACAGCGCTGGACAGACAACATGTTTGTGTATGTATGTTTCTCCTGCCTACTTCCTAAGTTCCGGAGAAAGACATGGGTTATATAAGAGACCTGATCCATTCTTTTTAGGAATGGAAATGATTGTCTTATTCTATACCTGCGTATTTCTCTGTGGGCTGGCGATTGGGTGCCTGATAGGCGGGGGCAGGGGATCTAACTGTTGTCTGTCCAGCGCTGTGATTCCCCTTGGTTTGAGTACTGACAATTCTGCCGCCAGCGCTAGCCTCACCTATCTGGTTTGTGAGTATCATGTATAACTCGAGGCAAAATTTGTATCGTTACATTGTTGTGTAATGTTCTGTGCATCTACTGTGGGAAATCAGGGTATTTACCCGACCACATATAGTAGCGCACCTTCATGTTTGTGTATGTATGTTTCTCCTGCCTACTTCCTAAGTTCCGGAGAAAGACATGGGTTATATAAGAGACCTGGTCCATTCTTTTTAGGAATGGAAATGATTGTCTTATTCTATACCTGCGTATTTCTCTGTGGGCTGGCGATTGGGTGCCTGATAGGCGGGGGCAGGGGATCTAACTGTTGTCTGTCCAGCGCTGTGATTCCCCTTGGTTTGAGTACTGACAATTCTGCCGCCAGCGCTAGCCTCACCTATCTGGTTTGTGAGTATCATGTATAACTCGAGGCAAAATTTGTATCGTTACATTGTTGTGTAATGTTCTGTGCATCTACTGTGGGAAATCAGGGTATTTACCCGACCACATATAGTAGCGCACCTTCATGTTTGTGTATGTATGTTTCTCCTGCCTACTTCCTAAGTTCCGGAGAAAGACATGGGTTATATAAGAGACCTGATCCATTCTTTTTAGGAATGGAAATGATTGTCTTATTCTATACCTGCGTATTTCTCTGTGGGCTGGCGATTGGGTGCCTGATAGGCGGGGGCAGGGGATCTAACTGTTGTCTGTCCAGCGCTGTGATTCCCCTTGGTTTGAGTACAGATTTTATACGGCATAACCACACCCTTGTTTAAGAAATGATGCTTTCTAAGAGGTAGCATTTTCAGTTTTCAAGTCGAGAGAGAGAGAGAGAGAGAGAGAGAGAGAGAGAGAGAGAGAGAGAGATTGATTGATTGATTGTACATTGCTTAACGTCCCCACAGCAACAGGCTTTCTCAGGACGTGCCTGCACTGATTGTGAAAAACAAAATAAACAGAATATTGAATGTACGTTGCCAGCCGGTCCAGTACGTTAAATAAACTTACAATATGGGGCCTAAATAAAGCTAAGACCATTTAGCAACACACATCCAATCATATCAAGAGCTACAGGCAGCGCAGACAGTAGGGAGAGTTTAAAATAGGAAAATACAGGTGAATGGACCAAAGGTAGACAGAAACAAATGCCCCAGAATAGAGAGGAAAAAACCCACCCTGTGGGGCTGACCAGAGTGACCATGGGAACTAAAAAGTAGTTAACCCCACCCAAGTCCCCAAGGGCAGACCCGGGTGAGAGAGAGAGAGAGAGAGAGAGAGAGAGAGAGAGAGAGAGAGAGAGAGAGAGAGAGAGAGAGAGAGAGAGAGAGAGAGAGAGAGAGAGAGAGAGAATCAATGAATTAATGAATCAATGAATCTTTATTTTACAACGGTGAAGATATTAACACAGTCAGTGACTATGTCATTTTTTTGTACCTGCCGTTGCTACAACTACGACTAACTTAGTACTCCACAAGGATACCTTCACTCGAATGACATGCTAAGCACATCACTCAAATAAACCGTGCACCCGCGCCGCATCCCCCGACCGGGCCCATACGCGAAGCACCCCCACAAACGGCACGTGACCGCAAGTGGTATGATCAAGAAATAATAATTGCATAAATAGAAATTTAGAATAACAAAAAGTAATATATGTTTAGACAACACGAGATAATTAAATTTTCGTTGTCAGTAAGAGTTGTCTACTTTATCCTTTATTAGTTTTATCGTACACGTGTGTCGTTTTGTATGCTAGCATTTTCTGTTGGTGTGTCCATTTTGTTATTTTTGTTTTCTTGTACATCTTGCTGCGTGATTGTGTATGTTAGGGAATAAATATGTGTTGTAGGAAGCAAGGTGTATGTTTGTTAGTATGTCATTTGTACGGCGCCTAGAGCTTTTTATAGAAAGTATATGTGCCTTAAAAATATATTATTATTATTATTATTATTATTATTATTATTATTATTATTATTATTATTATTATTATTATTTCAGCACCGGGTAGTGATGGCTAATCCGTATCTGGGGCACTTCTACTCCCACTACACTTGACTTACTGGTCGTGTAGATGTGGTACATGTACAAGGGTGCATGAAGTAGAACTTACACGGGTTGCTGTACTAATTGCTTCAACCCAAACATAGAAATTGTTCATTCCCAGGCTGGGTTATTCAGAAACACAATGATATTGAAATCACCCAGGATCAATTTAGCGATGACTTTCCGACTTTCTCCATCAAGGCGGTAAAGTCGTCAAATCAAACCACTGAAATGTTGATGATGGGTTTCTGTAGATATACCCGATCAGCACGGGAGTGGATTTGTCTGCCCTTACAAACGTCGAGTACAGAAAATGTTCCTGTGACACGTTTGAGCAAAGCTTATCTCGAACATTTTGCAAATAACTTTTGAACGCAGCTGATTCCAAGACAACTCTAAGAAAAAATTATCATCAAACTTGGAACAATAGTATTTTATTTTAATGTTCCTTCAGTCTTGAAAACAATGTTTACCAGTTATCCTCCTGAAATTTTGAAGAAAAAGAAACCCCCATACATTTAAATAGATCTTTTTTTTTTTTAAACTCCGGAGCGGGTCAGCCATTCCATGATCTGTGTGCTTCAGCGAACAGAGTCGCGCGTGTGCATCAAGCATCTGATCTATTCCTGAATACCAAGATACATAAAACCGCTGCTCCGGCAGCAGCATCCGACCCTATTCGCAGCGTTCACCCCTATCGTAATCAAGGACGGTTTCTGTAAGAATGGTCGACCCCGTTGGCCATATGCAAGCCAGCCGGCCCCACAAAAGTGTTGCGCAACTTTTAGTCATACCCTACTTGTACTTTAGTCATACCGGGCTTGTGTATTGCAGGGGGTTCCCCACAAGGAAGTGGGAAGCAGAATCAGGCAAGCCATCGGGCCCTATGAAGACCTATTAGCCATTGTGAAAAAACGCAAACTGAAGTGGTATGGGCATGTCACGCGTTCAGCAGGGCTTGCCCAAAAAATCCTGCAAGGCACTGTGCAAGAAGGACGAAGGAGAGGAGGACACAGGAAAAGATGTGAGGATAATATCTCAGAGTGGACAGGAATAAAGCTGGGCGAGACGCTAAGAATGGCAGAGAACAGAGAGGAATGGAGGGAGCTGGTTGTCAAGTCATTGGTGGTGCCTCAACGGTCGGCAAGACTACGGGAAATAGATAGAGATAGATCCCTAGACCAACTTTGGCTTTGGATTTGTAAATAGTGTTGGAGAAAAAGCGTTCTTTCCACTCAAAATGGCTAATTACGAGATATTTCCGGATCTTCTGTGACCCTTGACCTTTCTGAGGGGTCATCCAAATTAATATGTATAGGAAGGTCTTACCATCAGGTATATCTGTATACACGTTGGGTTTGAATTTGTTAATGGTATTTGAAAAAATAGTTTTAAAATGGCTATTTTCGCCTATTTTCTGGTCTCTTGTGACCTTTGACCTTTCCGAGGGCTCATCCAACTTGGTATACATATGACAGCTTTGCATCATGTATAATTGTATTATGTTTGGGTTTGAAGTTGTGAATAGGAAAAAAAAAAACTAATCTTGTCCCATTATGGCTATTTGACATTTCTTGATCACGTGTGACCTTGACCTTTGAGAGAGGTCACTCAACTCGGTATGTTTAGAAAGTTCTTGCCACAAAATATCCTTGGGCTAAGTTTGCAGGCTGTGACTTAAATAGCCTCCGAGAAATTGCCAACGTTAAAGTTTACCATGGATCACTGGCGCATTACGTGGTGTTTAGACAAGGGAGGAGTGATAAACATATTTTAAACGGAGGGAAAGAGGACTGAATGCGTGGGTGGGGGGCGGTGTCCGGTAGCGGAAGTACTGAGTAGGTGGGGGAATTTCCCGACTGTGGAATGCTATGATGAGAGATGGAGATTGAGAGAGAGAGAGGGAGGGTGGGAAAGCCTGTAGGGGGTGAGTGCGTAGGCGAGTATGAGCGAGGTATGAAAGCGTGTGGGAGGTGAATGCGTGGGCGGTTACAGGAGTGATAAGGGGACGGTACCGACCGAATACGCCAGTCAGCAGCAGCAGTCAGGCGACAGCTAGAAATTGAAATGGCTCCCAAATCAGCGAGAAAGAAGGCTTTACTAGAAAATAGTGAGATGGACCATATTTTCCGTGACTGGGGCCTCGACGAAGAGGTGCAGAGTGCCATGATCAGGGAAAAATTCATCTCTAGGCAAGCACTACTGCTAATGTCTGACGAAGACATTGACGCTCTGGCGCTGAAACGGGGGGACAGAGCAGTGCTCCGTGCAGCGGTGGCCAAATTCCAGGTGGACAACGGCGGTGGCCCACTGTGCGGCGGGCTGGGAGGAGTAGCGGACAACAGCGGCAGTAGGGCGCCACAGACCTTGCAGGACGCCCTATACAGTACACACCACAGCGGGGCCGGACTGGATGAACTGTTGCGCGACGGCCTGTGCGTCAGTGGCAACAGTAGCGGGGGTATTGCGGCAGCAAAAGATGGGCCCCACTTACGTATAGTAGACTTTCTGTCTTCAGCAGCAGTGGCAGAGGAAGAAGTGGCATTTGGGGGTGGTGTCACTATAAAGGTGCACAGCAAACCGAAGTTGGACAAGGTTTCCCCCGCACACTGGATAGTGGCAAATAGCCGTATTATGGCGGCCCTTATGGACAAACCCACACCGGGTTTCACGCCGTACGCCTACCTCAAGTACTCGGCGATGGTGGGGGAGCTGGCGGCCAGATACACCTGGCAAAGTGTCCTGCTGTTCGACGATGAGTATCGTCAGCGGCAAGCGGCCGAAGCATTCCAGTGGGGCACGGACGCCCCACGCCTGTCCACGGTGGTGCTGCGCGACCGTACTGCGCAATCTGCGATGCCCGCTGGCTCACCTGCTCGCAGAACAGGAGGAGGGACGGCCGGACCGCACCCACAACGCACCATCGGCCCCTCTGGGAGGGAAGTGTGCCTGCAGTACAACAGAGGGTACTGCACCTACGGCGCACGCTGCCAGCTGGACCATGTGTGTGCCACCTGCGGGAGAGATCATCCGGCGCGGGAACATCGTGACACACCTGCAGCAGCGGCAGGGGGCAAACACGGGACAGCCTAGGACACAGCGCAGCAGGTTGCACAAGGCGAGGTAGGCCCCACCCATTCTAGCACTTTTTATCATAGCCCTTATCCTGCACTAAGTCCATACAACTGTCAATTGTTAGGTTCTGGAGCGTCCATTAGTTCAAAGCTTTTAGTGTGGCAAGACGAATTAGCTTCTGATAAAGACAAAAAGTTTCTCCTTGAAGGTAGTAAAACTGTTGCCGCTAGGGTTTCACGTGAAAGAAAAACAGAAGATAGTGGTAGAAAACCCTTTAAAATAGAAACAAATAACGACGTTACGGATCAAAGATCCTTCCTCAGGTGACATGGAAACAAACGTAGAACAGAAAAGAACACCAATTCTTTTCTTTCTGGTGTTCTTTTCTGTTCTACGTTTGTTTCCATGTCCTTAAAAAACAGAGTAGCGGTAGAAAAGGAGCTCATCGATCAGATAAACAAAGGTCATTATATCGTAGCATCTCAAAAACCAACGGTAATTAGCGCTTTGGCTGCGATCCCAAAAGACGACAATAGCATACGCCTGATACACGACGTTCACATGAACGGCCAGAAGCTAGAAGAGGTCAATAGCTTCAAGTACTTGGGAGCCACCCTGTCCAAAGACGGTAGTTGCATAGCAGAGATCCGTATCAGGATAGGTACAGCAACGTCCGCAATGGCCAGGCTGGACAGGATATGGCGAAGTAACTCCATCAGCTTCACCATCAAGTACAGGCTTTACAAGTCCCTCGTAGTGTCTATTCTACTCTACGGCTGTGAGACTTGGACACTGCTTGCAGACTCAGAAAAGAAAATCCAGGCCTTTGAGAACAAGTGCCTGAGGAAGTTGCTCCGCATCTCGTACCGCGAGCACAAGACCAACGAATGTGTACGGAGCATCGTCACTTCCCTGGTGGGCCCACATGAACCCCTTCTGGCAACCGTGAAACGGCGCAAGCTTGCTTGGTTTGGCCACGTGACCCGACACAACACCTTATCCAAGACTATCCTCCAAGGCACTCTCGAAGGAAGTCGTCGGCGAGGTCGTCAGAGAAAGAGTTGGGTCGCAAACATAAAAGAATGGACCGAACTCGAGATGCCAGACTTGCTTGCCACCGCCCAAAATAGAACTCAGTGGAGAGCACTGTCTGTTGCTGCTGCCTTTCAGTCCCCCCAACGCCCAGTTCGGGCAAGGGACTGATGATGATGATGATACACGACGGCAGCAAGCCTGTAGGACATGCAATGAACGATTACTCAGTACCTGAGACAGTAAAATTCCAGACTCTAGCGGACGCGTGCGCACTAGCCAAGTCCGGCTACTGGTGCGCGAAAGTTGACAAGGCGGCATACCGATCTGTGTGTATCCATCCAGATAATTACCAAGTCACAGGCCTAAAATGGATTTTTACGGGCGAGCAGAAGCCCACATACCTGTTCGATAGTAGGCTCCCTTTTGGTAGTAATGTGGGCCCTTCGCACTTTCACAGACTCTCGCAGGCAGTTCGCAGATGTATGTTACGGCGCGGCATGACAGGGATAGTAGCGTATATTGACGATTTCTTCATAGCAGCTAAGTCCAAAGAGGAATGCACTCAAATGATGATGACGCTCATTGCCCTTTTATGTAGATTAGGGTTCAATATTAGCTGGCCTAAGGTGGTGGGGCCTACACAAACCATTACTTTTCTCGGGATCCAAATCTGCACCAGCACAAGCACCTTGTCATTGGGCGACGACAAGTTACAGCAACTTCACAAACGCTTGCAGCAGTTTCAAGGCAAAAACACGCGCGACAAAGCAAAGCTTGCAGTCACTAGCAGGGCCCCTTAACTGGGCGTGTCAAGCCGTCAAGGGAGGAAAATTTTTTCTCAGGCGGATTCTTGATACGATTAAACCCCTTCAGCAGCAAAGGCATAAAGCGAGACTCGCACGAGAGTTTCACGCAGACTTACAGTGGTGGCTATCTTACATGCATGTTTTTAATGGCACTGTGTATTATGACTCACAAAGCAAGGAACATGTCCATGTTGATGCATGCAACCTGGCGGCAGGCGCGTTCTGGAAAGGAGATTGGAATTATACACTGTTCTCTTCAGACATGCCGGCAGCCAAGGACTTGCATATTAATTATAAAGAGGGTGTGCGCGGTGGTGCAGGCAGTCAACCGGTGGGCCCCCTCATGGCGAGGGAAACAGGTGGTCATTCATACGGACAGCACGGTGACAAAGGCTATCATTAACAAAGGGCGCTCAAAAGACCGCTATGTCAATAGTCTGTTGAGGAAGATGGCATGGGAGTGTGTGAGAACGAATTGCAGCGTGTCAGCGATGCACGTGGCTGGCAGTGTGAATGTGTTTGCCGATACTATTTCCCGCCTACACGAAGGACGGCTGCCCATGCTAGGACAATTGCTAACGAATTGGCACCGGGGCCGACCGCCTGACACCTACCTTCTGAATCACATGTCACAGTCAGCTCTTGGTTTTGTGCTGTCTAGGTGCCGGGTCTAGGCTCAGACACCAGCTACTGCAGGAGGTGGCGGGATATCGTGCCAGTGTTTTTTGCCGACAACACCAAGAAAACTTATCAGACTCACTTGCGCTCTTATCTCAGATTTTGTGACCAAATGAACATCCAGCCGGTACCGGTGTGTGTGAGAGAACAGTGGCGCAGTACGCAGCCTTTTTGGCCAGGACACTTCAGCCCAGTTCCGTGGCACAATACCTCAACATTGTTCGCCTATTGCATTTAGAATGCGGGGAACCGCACCCATACCAGGATTCGTGGATGGTGAAAAGCACATTGCGGGGAATTGAGCGAACAAAAGGCTGCCCTCCTAACCGCAAGACGCTGATGAGCCCGCAACTTCTTCTTCAGATTAAACAAAAACTTGATTTGTGCAGCTCTAAGGACTGTGTCTTCTGGGCAGCGATTGTGGTTATGTTCTTCGGACTGCTTCGGCGATCCAATCTTTTCCAAGATGGTGCAGGATTCGATCCTGGGAAACAACTCACTAGAGACTGCTTTGTTGTAAATGACAACAGTAGTGTCAAGATACTGGTTAGGTGGAGTAAGACAATTCAGAAACGCGAAAAAACTCTAGTGATCGCGTTACCGGTCATGTTGCGTCACCCTCTGTGCCCCGTGACGGCAGTAATCAGTATGTTTAGAGTGCTAGGCCTAGCGCCTCCTAAGGCAACGGCTTTCCCCATTCGGGGATCAGAGTTCAACAAACGGTTGCGAGAACTGACCTCTGCTGCTGAAGGGGTTTATACAAGCCACAGCTTGCGGCGTGGTGGGGCTACCTGGGCCCTGGCTTGTGTGGTGCCCGGCGAGGTGGTGAAGTGTTTGGGGGACTGGAAAAGCACTGCATACCTATCATACTTGGACCAAATACCTCAAAATATTCAAGATTTCTACAGAAGTGTACTTATTCAGAAAATACCGACACCTTGAACACTCGACTTTTCTCTCAATTGGGTGAAAAAAAAAACTGGCGTTTTTCCCCGTTAGGTTTGGGCAGGAAACAACCAGTAAACCTACTGGTTGGGTTAGATGTTGTCTTACATGTTTGACAAGTGAGAGTCACGGGAATAAAACGCCTCCGTTATTTTTGCCCAACTGACAGAAAAAGTGTTGCCGCCGCGTGTTCAGTGTATAAGCGTGAGGAAGTAGTGTGGAGTTGAGCGTGAGACTGAGGTGTGATAGAGCGTGTGGTCGTGTGCGCTGTTCTGACAAAACCTCGCCCAAGTTCTGGTCCGGAACTCTGGCCAGCCATTTATTGGCCGAGAGGGGCGATGATGTCAGAACAGGGGCGCACTGAAGGGAAGGAGAGATTGAGATCGGGAAAAGGGGAGGGAGGGGGGAGGCATGAGAGTGACTGGAGTTTAAACAGAGACTCACTTTTGCTGTCGCACGTGAGTAAAAAATACACCCCTCTGAGAAACACTGAAATATGTATACCTGTAAAATTCACACTCTCCATGGTGGATGTTCAATAGCGGTCCGTGGCGCAGTGGTTAAGGCGCCTGCCACCAATGCCAAGGGTGCGAGGTTCGACACCGGGTTCCGGCGTTGGACTTTTCTCCTCTGGTAAGTGTCACCGTTAATTCGGGCGGACTGTCGGGGGTTCTTTCTCCGGGTACTCCGGTTCTTCCACCCCCCCCCCCCCACACACACACACACACTTTGGTACCGGTCTCAGGCCACTTTACAAATTTCAAATACAAGCGATCAAAAATCTCTGTAACTTCAGTAGCTGATTGGCCCTTCGTTTGTCTTGTACTGTGTTTGTCTTAAATGGCGTAAATCCGTGTCTGTTTCGTGAGTGTGTGTGTTGGGTTTCAGGCGCGGCGCTTTGAGTCGATTTCCCCACAATTGAGAAAAAGCGCCTATATAATAACGGTATTATTATTATTATTATTATTAGCTTGGACTTGCAAAACGTCTGACCCCCGCATAGTTTGTCATAGTTTCAGCATCAGTGATGCAGGTGATGCAGGCCACTGCTCACTGAGCTCTGAACAGGGTATATAATTAAACTTTTAAGCAGGTCATCTCTATGATCTCTCGAGGGTTGTCGCTAAACCATTAGATTTGAAGCCATCCAAGTGTAAAATATATTAGGTCCAACGTTTTGCTCTTTTAGTATTAGCTTTAGTATTTAGCCCCGAAATGTCTTAATCTGAAATTAATTGGAAACAAAACGAGGCAGGTGTTGCTCAAATAGATTATTCCCATAATGCGTTTGAATGACTTTCACTTCTTACCATTAACAATTTTCAAGGATTCCAGTTTTGTGCAATACTTATTGATTTCTCACAAGAATGCTTCACAAAAAAACTAACTTAAAACGATCTGCTCTACGGTGGACTTTGACTACTAACAATTGCCAGTACGAGTTCTCAATGTTGTCCTGCCCCAACTAAGACTTGTCTATGCTTTTAAAATCCACGTGATTAGGAACCCGTAACACAGAGCTTTTCTCCGGTCCCTTGTCCGCTTCGGTGAGACTCTCCTAAGTACACGTACAAATAAAAAAACATGCAGAAAATCTTTCATTCATGAAATTTAAACTTCATAAGTTAAAACGACCTGCTTCAGATAAAAAGTTAATAGTCTGCAATATCTCCTTTATAAATACTATAGTTTGTCTTACAATAATGCTGGACAAAAAGGGTTAACTCAGCTAATGAAGTCTGATTTTTATATTTCATGACAGATTTTACTGCTCTTATTAATTTTGCACTAAGTTTCAGAGAGTTTGATCAACTCGCACCAGGGGCAGTAGACAACATTAAATGTGCAAACTAAAATGTATTGTGAAGAGAGGATAGAACATTGAGGGCCCGTCGTATCGGCGCATTGTAGCAAAGCCTGTCCTGCAACAGATCGCTTTAAGTTAGACTAAAACAAAAAGGAGGTATTTTGAAATGTTAACCTTCCCTGACTGAAGGAGGTTCCTTTAACTTACGATGTTTGAATGTTCCTGAAATGTAAAATTTGTCTGCTTTCTTCTTTGGTAAGCCCGAGAGTTCCCCCCTTGCGGAAGAAGGACAGTAGAAAACTATAACTTGTGCCTTCTCACGACATGGATTGTCCAAAACGGGGCAGAAAAGTATTTTTTTTTAGCCAAGAAAGCGAAGAGCCAGTTGTATAGGTGTAACCTTTGTGGACACTACTGACTCGCACGACTGACTGTTAAGAAGACGTGAAAAACGGATGACAGCAAACAAGCTCAAACTGAACGACGACAAAACGGAAGCCATGCTAGTAGGCACTCGCCAGAAACTTTCCCAGCTCCCTCCCTCTCTCCACCTTCAACTCGACATCACCCCCATCTCCCTCTCTGACTCGGTCAAGAACCTCGGCGTTATCCTCGATTCCTCTCTTTCCATGACCAGCTTCGTTTCCGCCACGGCCCAGGCATGTTATTTCCACCTCCGCCGCATCAGTCAGATCAGAAAATACCTCACTACCGAAGCTGCCACCAAACTCGCTGTCTCTCTCATCTTATCTCGCATCGACTACTGCAACTCTCTCCTTTCCGGCCTTCCTCACTCCACCACTCTCACTCTCCAGCGCGTCCAGAACAATGCTGCCCGCCTCGTCCTCAGAAAGAAAAAATCCGACCACATCACTCCCCTGCTCAAGCTCCTTCACCGGCTCCCCATCCCCCAACGCATCCAATACAAGATTCTAAGAAGTACCCAACGGAGAAAGAAACACGCTTAGAAAAAACGGTACAATACAATTTATTAATATTTCGGGTAAATACCCTTTGTCAAAATAGACAAACAAACAGAGACATTAGCCGCTACTTATCTTCATATGCAGAAGGAGTTGCCACATTCCTTCTGCATATGAAGTAAGTAGCGGCTAATGTCTCTGTTTGTCTATTTTGACAAAGGGTATTTACCCGAAATATTAATAAATTGTGTTGTACCGTTTTTTCTAAGCGTGTTTCTTTCTCCGTTGGGTACTTCTTTGCATTTCACACGCTTGGCAGTCAAATTTTTGGTCTGGAATACAAGATTCTGTCTCTCTGCTACAAATCCCTGAACAACTACGCTCCTACCTATCTCTCCAACTTACTTCATCCCTACACTCCTTCCCGCTCCGCCTCCGACCCTCTCCGCCTCCTCATCTCCCGCACCAAACTCAGCACTTTTGGCCCTCGCTCTTCTCATTATACGGTCCAACCACCTGGAACACTCTCCCACTCTCTCTCCGTCAAAAACACTCTCTCTCCTCCTTCCAGTCCGCCCTCAAAACTCACCTCTTTCAACAGTTCTAGCACTACATCACCACACTCCCCACCCCAAGCTGACCGTCGTAATGTATTTTCACTATTTGTGGTACGTGAGTCAATGTCTAAAGCGTGCGCATGCGTGTGGGAGTTGTGAGTGCGCGCTTAGAGTTATAATTATTATAAGATAAGCGCATTATAAATACCGTAATTATTATTAATTATTATTATTATTGTGTTATTCTTTTTAGAGCATGTTTTGTTGATCATAGGAAATATCTGATATTCAATTGAGTTATTTTAGATAAGATTCATGTACATTTTCATGGAGAATTGCTAACGATTTTTGTTGTGTGGCTAGAAGTTCGCTACATTGTTGCAAAGTCCGACCTACATTAAACTGGAAGGTTCGGGCAGGGTCGCGACCGTCCTAGTGACCTCAAATATGACGTCAAGTTTTTTTTGTAATACACATGTTGCCTACATTTCGCAACATTTACGGAATGTACTTCTAGATGTTAGTGGAAGATTGTAGTCATATCTAGAGTGTTCTTTTAATTGAATATTAATGAGTTTTGGATACGTTTTCTTTTCTGATTGGTTGAGTTGCATAGTTTGCAAGATTGTTATGGAAATCTGTAATAGTATAAAAGGGGGTGTTAGCGAATTATTTGTATGCATTGTTTGGGAGACACAGTGTATCAAAACAGCGGATGCATTGTATTAGATAGTGTACCAAAGTGTGGATGCAATTGTGGATGCATTGTGTCGCGATTTGCATCGTGAGAATACAGTATTGTTGGAACTGTTACTCCAGTGTGGTCTACAACCTTGTGCCACGAGTGACGAGTTGCAACTGAGTGAAGTTTCCTTACAAGAACCCTACTGAGTGCGTCTGGTGTGATTGCATCATACTACGACTACGACTACGTAACATATTGGCACCTCCGATGGGACTTCATCAGTTGGCTCAGTGGAAAGGGTAGCCGGAGACAACAGCCAGCAGAGAAACGCAGAGATGGCGACATCGAAAATGGAGACATTTCTAAACATTGAAAATAAATGCGGACGGGAGGGAGCTCAACTCCTGGAGTTTGTAAAGGAGAGAGAAAATGAGAGATTGGAGAGATAAGAAAAGGAAAGATTGGAGAGAGAAGAAAAGGAGAGATTGGAGAGAGAAAAAAAGAGATTAGAGAGAGAAGAAAGAGCCAAAGAGAGTGAGATCAAGAAACTCGAAATTCAAGCAGTAGAGGCAGAGAAATCGCGAGAACACGAAATTCAGCTAAAGAGGATGGAGTTAGAGGCACAGGGCCAAAGGACAGCTGAAGCAGCAGCCTTAGCCAGCAGAAAGCAAACAGCCCGTGCGCCAAAACTACTTCTTTATACAGAAAGTATGAACAAGCTGGACGCTTACCTGGAGCGATTTAACCTTTTCGGCCCGGCATACCACTGTAGCGGTTGGCGGTCTCGTATGCCGTTCAGCCCTCAAACCGCTAGAGCGGTGTCAGGTGTTTCGTATCACGCGCCCGGTGACCTCTCTCTTTACACTGACACATCCTGTTTACACTACAGGGTCCTGACAGTGAGCAAGTACTTTCGTCTGTGGTATGCGGTCAGTTTTGTGGCGATAACGTGGGAATTACGGTCGGAATGGCGAGTGGATGTGTAGATATTCAGAGTGATACAATTTTGTGTTTGGAGACATGATTTCAAAAGCAGAAAGCTTTGATGTATTGGGACATGTGTGTCCACCTATCGCGTGGCAGCATAACCACGTGTTGGCAGTGTCAACTAGAGCGATCGACGGTTGAGGCGCTGACAACGGCAATGACTTACAGCTTGATTCTGATGCTGAATTCGGAGGTTCTAATTGATATTCCGTACCTTTGATGCCACACCTTGGAGCACCTGTAGGTGACTCTGTGGACACCAACGACACACATTGGTCACATGTGTAGTACGTGTATAGTCTTTACAACACTGGTACGTCCATCCGATCGTGTACGAGACACAACACAGACACACTGATTGTGATGAAGCTCTATGCACATGCATAGAGTTCACACAGGGTTTTTGTATGGTACGGTCTTGTCAGCGGATTTTGTTTAACGTATATTCCGTGTATGTACGAGGTTTACGTGCAATCGTGAGGATACTGATCTGCACGGAGTTTTGGGCCGCAGCTCAGTCTAATCATAGCTTTAGATTAGGCAGTACAGGCTATTCTGTCATTGAGGACGGACGTATGTGGATATGCTAGCCGTATTCCAAGACTCTGAGACCTAGATTTCAGGTATGTTTTTATATGTAGTATTAACAGCTGCTGAGTTAAAGATAATATGCATTAGTAAGAGTTAATTCGGTTGTGTAGCCTTGATTTGGTTCAGTTATGTTTGTTTGGAATTTGTTGAGATAACCGATGATTTTGCTATGTAGTTATTTACCGAGATGGATAACTAAGGAATGTGAGGAGTGTATGCCTAAGTCGTTCATAAAGGCAGTACGTGGTTGTGTTAAAGGTCCGGGTTCAGCAATTAGTCAGTAGAGGACATCGAAAAAAATTTTTCAAAGTCCCTACCTGACACAGAAAGACTGAAAGTGCAACCCCGACAGGGCCCCGTGTGATGGGATCCCCGAGCACGCACGTTACTATAGCTGCTGTAGAGTGTCAGACGTCCTTGACGGCTGTCACAGTTCACGAAAACAGGTATACACCATCCAGCTGCCTAAGGTCACTTCCAGTTGCATCTGTCCGTGCGCGGTAACATCCAATTCCCGTGCAACTACGACTGAAAAATATCCAACTTTCATTTTGCCGCACTGGTGAAGCCCTGCACCGAGCCGCGACGTCCGCAGAGCGTCCCAAAAAGGTCCAGCGAATGGTGGCGGTAAGTCCAACATGATATGGTGTGGTCTTTTCACTTTTGTGGTACAAATATTACTTTTGTTGGTAAGTATATTTCCAACAACAACAAACACCTATGCGCGTGTAGCTGACGTCGTGTTTACAAAGGGAAGGTACTCGTAAATATGTATTATCAGGGGACACCACTCTAATGACCACTTCCTTGTCAACAACAAGAAGCCCTAGCGATCGTAATGTTATGTGTGTTCTGGTGTACAGGACACTAATTTCGGGGGAAATGATGACTGAGGAAATAACAGCAGACGACAGTGGTGAGAAGTAGGCAGAATACATCGATGAACAAGACGAAGAATAGATTGGAAATCTTAGCCTCACTGTTCGTCTCTTCTGTAGTTACTATAGGTCACTATAGTAACAGCCTGCAACTTTGTTTTTAAATTTTCTCTCCTTTATAAATAAGTGTAATAGTTTCTGGGCAATTTTCTATTACACATATTTGTGTTATATACATAATGAAATATGCGATATATTCTGAGCTCTGGTCTGATGTACATTTAGAAGTTTCCACTTTTAGTTGCGATTTGTTTTGGGGGTTTGTGTACGTGGTTGTTTTTTGTGTAAATATCTTCAGAACGCCACGGCGTTTTCTAGTACAAGACCCGTGTGTGCATTACATAACTATACAAATACCAGTCATTTGATTCTTTTTCAGTGCCACATCAAATGAGCTCACAGAGCAGCAAGCAGCTAATGTGTTATTTCTGTGGATACATTTGTGAAGCTAGTACAAAGTGAAAGTGAAGGTGCATCAGTAATGGAACAACGCCCAATCTCATCACAATACATAACAGATAATCGCAGTGGCAAGGTAAGTTGTGAACCTAAAATGTGTGTGTGTGTGTGTGTGTGCGTGTGTGTGTGTATGCTTGGGACAAAATGTACAGCTGGCTTATATTTAGAACAAAATATACAGCTGTCTGAATATAATTAAATATACAGCTGTCTGAATATAATTAAATATACAGCTGTCTGAATAAAAAACAAAATATACCTGCAGTTGTCTGAACACAGACAAAATGTTCAGCTGTCTGAATGAAAACAAATGTACAGCTGCTCGCTGTATGAAAACAACATCAGCAATTGTCTGGATGAGAATATAATCAACAGGTCTAGGTAAGGATAAAATATACCACTATAATCAACCTAAAATATATTTGTTCACAAAATAGCAGCACATTTCAGTGTGATGAAATAGAGCAATACATGTATGTGCATAATTCATTATGAAACTCACAATCAGGTATATAAGTGGTCTATTGTAAGTTGGCTTGCCACTGATACATGTATTTCTCATATTTTCCTGAAACCACAAGCTTATGTACAGGAGAAATATGAGTGACAAAAACTTATAATATCATTCTTGTATACCAAAATATTTTATTGCGAGTTTTTCTGTGAATCATGTAAATACATGTATGTATATATTGCTCCATATCATAACACTCAAATGTGCTGCTATTTTGTGACTAAGCCATTTTTAGAAAGCCACATGCACATGCGTATGTGCACACATGCCTATTTTCTGTATTTATTTCTTGTTCAACAGGTTTTGTCCATCCATTACTGTGTTTATGGTTTGTTTCTAGACAGCAGGGCTGCCACAAGGTCAGGTGACTTGAAACTGGTGAATGCACAGACTGGCATCGATTTTCTGAAGACAGCAAGACCTGTCCGATAAGTTGTCACCGACAGAGTTCTACTGTAATCTCCTGCTACTTTCAGGTAATTATCAGTTTGGTGGCATTTGATTTTGAAGTATGGTACACCTGTGCGCTTGCACAAAATCATTTTTGTTTGTAAAAGTGTTATCACATCACACATAAAGTAGCTTATAGTGTCCTGGAAATATTGCTGTCACAACACTGTAAGTTATGATTTACATATGACTGCTACCTCCACACTGTAAGTATATTTACAAGTTGACAGTAAACATTATTATCATGGTGCCATGGTGGTTTTTCTCCCAAGTCTTCATAACAGCTAGTGCTAGCTACTGGTCAGTTTGCCACTCTGTAATGCATGTATCTTTTTTCCAGTATGAAATAGATTTGTATATTATTACTGACTTGATCGCAGCCACTGAAACATCTGGATCATTACCTTGATGAGTGGCACAAAGGCAAGCGAATTGCATAAAAGGTTTGAGTTGAGCTGTGTGTTTACATGGAGGATTATATCCTTGAGTGTATGCAGAACAAAAACACACGAAACTGTCCTGTCATCGAAATAACCTACTCAGTATAAACTGCTGCTGGTACATTTTCACTTTTGTGCTTTTTTTACTTTCAGGTTTTGCTTTATCTATTATATTGGCCATCTGTTTTCAGTTTCTTTGCTGCTGCCAAAGGCTAAACACCACTTGAAACAAGGGATAAAGCCTGTTATCAACCATCACCACACATTACAAGTGTCCTTGCCAGGCATGATCAAGGTATCATGTCTTATTTATGCACTTATTTTGACTTAGAGTTTAGATATGTTTCAGTCTCATCATTGAGTGTTTTGAGTGTTAGTCAAGGGGATGTATCTATGTGGCTGAAAATGAAATGGCCCAAAAAAAAACTTTCATTGGCTACAAAGGCTACACAATGCGCAACAGGCTTACCATCCTTGACTTCAACCACCAAGTATGCAAGCAGTATACCAAGATTAGCAACAGGCACTCTGTGGCATACCAGGTAGCACAGCAGAAATATGCATAGTACATGTATGTTACACACTTGTGCAATTTCTGGTACAAGTGCAGTATTGTACATGTCATTTTCAGTATCATTACAGTACATGTATTTGTATAAATATACTATTTAGGATTGTGACACTGACCATGAAAACTAATTCTTTCTTATGGCAAGTCAGGTGCAGAATTCCTGTTCATGTGCACTGTTTACAGTATGTAGTTATAACAAGGATGAAAAATGAAAGCAGACTATGCAATTTATGAAGAAGAATGTCCAAATGTATTGAAAACAAAAAATGTCCAACATTTTGCTTTTACATTCAACTTTAATACTTTCTTCTATAGAGAGTACAAAGTGCACAATATGGAGTATATATTACATGCATGTGTCCATTTATTCATGTCCCAACTCCTTGTACAAACAGATGTAAACAATCTCCATGACAGAAAGTAAATTTTAAAAGTTAATGAAAATGTTCTTTTCATTCTGTTTTTTCTCATCAAGGAATGTGCTCCGTGGCCTTGTATCCCCAATGCCTCACTGATGAGAAGCTCTCCAGTTTGTTACATTACCTACGCAGTACAGATGACAAGATTGAGCGACGAGTGGATGTGGTTTTTCAGCAGAAGTAAAGACTTGGAGGTTGGTTTCACACACATACGCAACCAGATAGTGCCCTCAGGTAGTTTAGATTGGGGCTTAGAAACTGCCATCTGATTATGGCCACCTGATAAGAGCAACAGTGTTTGCTGTTGCCAAGCCCCATATGGCTCTCATGACACAACTGAAAAAAATCTGTATGTAGAGTGTTGGTGATGTTTGATTGCTATTATAATGTGTGAATTTTATTTGCAAATGTGATGCTATAATTTTTGACGCTGCAAAATTTGACTTCGGTCTGCTTCTTACAAATATTTAGAAAAGTTGGTTCTTCTGTTAACTCGATCAGCTGGATCAAATTCAGTAGTTCTTGTTGTCCATTATTATTAGATGATTCCCACACAAACAGTAGGCCGGATTGTCTTCACTGGTCACGCGCTGATAAGGTGTCGCCTCTACTCCCACATTATAGTCACCAGGGGCTGCTCATCGGTTGAGTGCATCTTTAGTCTCCCCCAGGGAAAAGTTGGTTATGTTGGCCTGAAAACATATTCATATAATATCATGTTACTAAGCAGCATTGCAAAGCTACAATGTCTTTTATTATTAGAACAAAACTGTATAAATCGTTTGACCATCACCGAGACAAAGAAATTGTTTGTAAAAGTTATTTTGCAAATCTGTCTTGTATGGAGTTTATTGATTACACTGGCTATGATTCATTACGGTTGGTTTCATGTTGAGTAGATTATACTGGCTGATACCCGGTAGCCAAGTAAACTCCTCTAGAACAGTGTTTGCAGTACATCTTCACATGTACTAACTGACCTTTGTTCTTGTCTTGCAGCTGCCTGCTGAGAGCAAGTTGGGGCACACTGCACTGCATCAGGCTGTTTGCTGTTCCAAAGTTTCTGTGTGACATTGCTGCTAACGCCCCTGCAGTTTGGTGACATGTTTGACACTGGCCAGTCTGTTGTCTCTTCACTGGTTGGACCTGTCCATGAAGGCTGTCTGTCTGCTGTGGAATCATGGCAATATTAGCATTTTGGTGGATAGCAAAATGTAGCATATGATGATAGAACTATATTGCCATATGTAACAATACATTAGGAAATCGTTGCGGTATATATATATCGAGGGCTGACTGCTAGAACTCCGTAACTCGATTTTTTTCGATTTTGAGATTTTGTACTTTTCTGATAGATTTCCGCAATCTCTTTCACCCTGTAACATCATTTTTAAGGAAAGTTAATTTTTCAGCGAGTTATTAATTAGAGATTAAGCCAATTATCTTTTTGCAGGCATCCATGGAACAGCCAAAACTGAGTAACTTCAGATACGAACTTATAGCCTGCTGTTTTTTCTTTGGCCATCTGAATGTTTGGCTGCTAGATGTCAGTATCTCGCGATAATAACTTCTAGCACGACCGGCCGACAAAACGTTTGCCGTGAAAGGCGGGTGCTAGAAGAAAGCATCTAAAGTTACTGAGATATAGTACGGTCAAATTTTGTTCTATTTTATCCGGGAGGAAGGCAGAAACTCATTAACTTCACTATGCGAACTTGTAGCATGCACATTCTCCAGACGATATCAGGCGCCAGGTGTTAAAATATACTTATCTCGCCACCAGTCCTGTTTATAATGGTAGGGGTTTTGTATGCATGCATTCAGTCAACCCCTTGGCTGCCGAGCGACATAAAACCACGTACCCAAACTGATGAAAGATGTATGGATCCTTATGAACCCCTGCATTTGCGGGGGCTCATGAGGATCTATGCCACTTGCTTGCCCAATTCATAGATCTAACTTCTTGGTTCAGACTGAACATTCTCCGTGTGCTCTGACAGTCAAGGGATTAAACATGACCGTGGGAATATACTACTTTACTTGGTCTCATCCTGCTTCACCCTTGAGTATTCTGCCGACTGTCTGGAATTTAAGGAAAACGCACTTCGCCACACAACCTCCGAAGTAAGAACATTGTTTTTGCGCTTGCCAAGTTTTCTTTCACATCAACTTGTGAGGTAATTCTCTCTCTCTCTCTCTCTCTCTCTCTCTCTCTCTCTCTCTCTCTCTCTCTCTCTCTCTCTCTCTCTCTCCCCGACAAAACAACAACAACAATGATAGTTTGTAACACTGATCTTTAAAGGAACATTATCATTGGTAAAATTTCTGGGCGTTTTTTTAGTTCCACTTTCCTATATGGAAAAACGCACTCTAGATGCAAGTCCTACTGGGCATACTGAGAGAAGCAATCAAAATGTGTTTTATTAACAACGGTGCATTTGGAAAGAGAAACTCACTAAACATCAATAGTGATTTTGTTTAATTACTATTTTCAGCCCTGGGGGTCCTAAATGGCTGATAGAATCAGCATGTGGGATGAGCTGGCTGATGGTGAAATGGTGCCGCCAAGCGAAGATGATGTTGAGGATGAACCTTTGTCAGCTCTTCGGACAAGACAGCAAAGAGACAGTCTGTCTGACGAGGAGCCTCCCATCAATGCAATTAAAAGAAAAAAAACTAAATGAAACGGCAATGAGAGACAAAAGGAGTTGCTGATCCACCAGACAGTTCTTCTTTAGCAAAGGTTCTGACGACTCGCTACAGTGCCAAATTACCTGTTTCTGATGCCAAGAAAAATGATCTACTGTCCCTGTGTTGATCAGGTGTGATTCCCGAGGAGCATCATGCCTTTTTCGAGAGGTTGCCAACTGTTGCCGGCAAGACTGATCGCCTTGACGAGCTGGACATTGAGGACGATGATGGTGAAGAAACAGACTAAACTTTCAGTGAATGGGTTTGCATCTGTGTGCGACTTTTGCTGCGATCAGCAGGTTGGACTTTCTTTTGGGAGTCAGTGACAGGTAAACATTTTGTGTAGGACTATCTGTGAACGGATGTGACCTTTTATTGACACTTGTGTTTCTGGACTTTGTTTTCATGGCGAACACACAGCTGGTGAGTACCTACCATTCTGCCAAATTTCCTTTTGTATTTCTTCTTTCACATCTAGTATTCCCGGTATTACCTTCACTGTTGTCAGTTAACCCAAGTGTGCAACATCTCACATTAATCTCAGTAATTTAGTAATGGGATCCAACAGAGTTGCGAAGTTCTTTGCACAATGTGAAACCGTATTGTGTGCCATTGTGTCATGCTAAAAAGCAGTAAAGAGGGTTGCTGACTTCTGATCATCAACTTTACCTGACAAATGTTGTGCAAAGGTACAGACCAGAATACCGTATGTCAAGTTACGCACTTTTGAGCTGTAACACAAGGTTATTGTGTATGTAATTTTGCCGTGCTACATGTGCGTATTTCAAAATGCTGACTTGTTGCGCCCTTAAGTTCAGAAATGCCGTTCTATAACTGCGTGCTATAATTCCGTATCGACTGTTAGAGACTTCTAGCAGCCAAGTATTCACCAATCCTCTTAGACTTCAGCCGTGCTAAATGTCAGTACCTCACGTTACTGATGTCTAGCAGCCAAAATCTGGGGCAAATACAGAATGAAAATGCAGCTAGAACAAAGTATGTCAGTTCATGCAGAAAAAATATTTCTAAAATAAAGACCATGTATGTAACTGTATTTTGTGTGCTCGTTCTATGTTTATTAAACATTGATGATGTCTGTTGCCAAAGATTAAGATGGCTGAATAAAAACTGCCGTTTGGAGAACTGTGTAAACTTTCATTTCGCGTTTTCTCAAAAAGTGTGAAAACTGAGTTACGAAGTTCTAGCAGTCAGCCCTCGATATATATATATATATATATATATATATATATATATATATATATATATATATATATATATATATATATATATATATATTATATATATATATATATATATATATATATATATATGCCTGCATGTGTACCCGCCCCCTCCAGCCCCCCCCCCCCCTCTCCCTCACTTACCAAAACACAGAGACCAAGTTTGAATGACAGCATCATAAGCAAAATATACCATGCATACAATTCAATGACATCACTGAAATTGTTTCTTTATAATTAAAATGGTTGTCTCTGTTCTGTTTGTGTTTTTGCCTCTTGTATTATTACAGTTATATATGGTGCAGGAAGTAAAAGTGTACATGCATGTTGTTCTGTAAAGAAGAACCCTATGAGGAAAGAACGTCGCTTAGAAATGACAGTTACAACACAATTTATTACTAGATAATATGAATATAATTGTGTTGTAGCTGTCTTTTCTAAGCGTCTTTCTTTTTTTCGTTGAGTTCGTCTCTGCATTACACACGCTTCGCAGTCACCATTTTGATCTGGACTATGTGGTTCTGTAGGGTACATAGACTACTTGGTCTTGTTGAGGATAGACATACTCATTTCATTAAAAAAAAATCAGCTGTATTTTTAGGAATTATGACAATCATGGTCATTGTGTTTTATTTATGTATACACTTATTGATGTAAACCTGCCTGTCCCGGATTGGCCTCCGCAGCCACAAAATGCCTGCAGACGACGTGGGCAAGCCCTATAGAATCTTCGTTCGTGAAGTCAAGCCAAGAGACACTTATTGATGTATTTGACGATTTTGGTAAACTCATAAGAGAAGCCTCACAATGAAAGGCATTTTTAACAGTTTCACTCAGTACAGATATAAACAAATAAACCATACGTTGAAGTGTATTTGAAAACAATGTTTTTGTCACAAAATGAAGATCAAGTGAGATATACCTCTTGACGTTGTGAACTGATATATTTCCTTGATATTTATTTTTGCGGGTTGAGTCATTTCAGTTTTCTGATAGAGAACATTGCTATATGGAGTGATCAGAAATAAATCCCACATGGTTTGCTGTCAGTGCAAACATAGATAAACTATGAATGACATATATTGTGGTTAGAATACCAATTACATAATATATATATATATATATATATATATATATATATATATATATATATATATATATATATATATATATATATATATATATATATATATATATCTGTTTCCTAACATTTATTTCATATCTCATAACCATAGCACGAGGTGAAAGAAACCTAATGCTCCAGCCGAAGGGGTGCATGCCTGCATGCCAGCTTGCTTTCATCTGCTTCCTAAAGTCAATCGGGGGGGGGGGGGGGGGGGGGAAGAATTCGCACAACCCCCCAAAATGGAAAAATTAGTAACATTTAAATTAATTTGGGTCGAGGGCATAAAAAGAAATAATTATATGGTCTTGTCAAAAAAATGTATACATTATTGGTATGGCGAAGGTCGGAGCCATCTGCTGCGGCCCTGTATCTAATTATTTTGAAACTTGCCTCTCGTTTGCTCATGCACCCTTTAGCTTGTAGTTGGTGTATCGGTGTTTGCTGTCAGGCACCTGCATGAGGTATGCATTGGGCAGGGTGCATTGCGTGTGCATAGACAGCAGTTGGTCTGGGGAGAAAATATTATCACTGAACTCATCAAGTTTGCAGACAGTAATTATCTTTTGTGATAAAAAAAAAAAAAAAAAAAAAAAAACAAGATGAGAAGTAATCGACAAATCAAAATATTACCTAGTGCTTAGATTCTTATAATGGAATCTAATTTTATGTCAGTGTAACACACACGAACAGCCACAATCACATCAATGGGTGACAGTCTTCACTCCTAGAAGCTGATTCAGCTTTTCAAAATCCCGAAAAGCTGAATTTCAGCTGTTTGGTTCAGACAGAACAGGCCTTCAGCCAGCCTGTTCCAAATGCAAAAGTCATACATTCTCATGAGCCCCTGCATCCGCAGGAGCTCATGGGAATGTATATCGCTTGCTGGCCATGGATTTATGGGGCATATTTATGTCCCGTTTACATTCATTTCATATTCTCGCACTGTCACCCATGAACATCACATCGTTGCATGATGACCTGTAAATTATCTCCCAGGCTTTTGTGAAAAATAAAATCGTTTTGAGGTGGGCGTTTCCGCGTTGCGCGTTGCTTAGCACGGGAGTGCTGTCCCTTACACAAACATCTAGTAGCTTCCCTTCGTAAAAGTGGCGACTACCATAAAGACTTGTTGTTTGCAAACACTTTCGAGGAAACCTTGTTTTGGATAAATGCGAGGACATAAGAAATGAGAAGACCACGATATAGCATGTTCGACGTACCGTCACCATTCCCTGGGCCATTTTTGGACGCTGTGCGGGACGTTGCTCAGTGCTTCCCAGTACCGACCCAGAAGTGAAAGTTGGATAGTCATCCGTTTCGTCGTTGTTGCACGAGAATTGTGGGTGTTACCGTGTACGGACAGATGCAACTGGAAGTGACCTTTGGCAGCTGAGTGGCGTATACCTGTTTGCGTGAACTGTGACAGCCGTCAAGGACGTCTGACGCTCTACAGCAGCTATAGTAACGTGAATGTTCGGGGATCCCATCTGACGAGGCCCTGTCAGGGTTGCACTTTTAAAGTCAGGTAGGGACTTCGAAATTTTTTTTCGCTGGCCTCAACTGACTAATTGCTGAACCAGGACCTTTAAGTATAGTTTTTTCTTATGTACGAATCCGTATATGGTGCGTGTGTCAGTAGTCTGTTTCAATGTAGTGACAGTTATGGTGTATTGCGAAAGTAGCTCGTGTTATGAAGCATGTGTGTGTGAATGAGTGTGTGAGAGCTATTTGAATCGGCCAAGTTGCGTAATAACCTCATATTATCCAAGTTGTGTGTGTGTTGCAAGTGTTATGATGTCAGGACTTTATTGTACAGAGTTCGTGTGTGTAGCGGAGCGACGTGACGCCGTGACGTCAGTCAATGGAGTCTGCCGCCAGAGGGACCTATTGTGAGGTCATTTCACCACTCGAGGAGTGAGCGACCGGTGCCTAGACACCCGGGTCATCAGAGACTGCGCTACGGGAGCGAGTCAGGAGGACGTCTACGGTACGAGAAACGGGGGCCTACTCAGAAGCGTGCGACGCGATGAACTACACGCCTAGACGTGGAAAGACAGAACGTTGTAGAACGATAACACAAGTAAAACAGGTTGGATTGTTATGACAAGTACCAAGCTTGGCTTTTACGTTGTGTATGTGTATGCGGTATTGATGTGCTTGTAGTGAGAAGTGTATGATGTTAAGAATCTTTTAAGTTTACTTTATTGTTTTGTTCGGAGTAAAAGGACCCAGAAGAAATAGAAATAGTGTTCCAGTTGTAACGCGTGAATGCGCCCGGAGTCAGTGACGGTGCGTGCGTCTGTTGTGCTGAGAGTCTGTACGTGCGACTGGGGAAAGTCTGCGTGCGTTACACTGATCATCGTTCAATGTCGCTTATTACATGTTGTCTAGACCGTGGATTTACCGTATCAGTGACAGGTGGAAACATTGACTTCCGGTGACAAGGTAGGGGCCTTACGGTGTATCGGCATGCTGGCTAGCGCGTCCCCGGGTGGCGGATAGGGGAACGGCCTTCAGATATGGAGGTTAGCTGCGCAAGCAGTCGCGGACCAAATGGCGATGAGCTTACCAGGACGGGGCGGCGTAGCAGGTGGCACTGCTACCTCCACTGAATATCCCCATGTGTCCAATGACGGGTTTATCATGCGATCAAGTTGCAAAAAGCTCTAGCCACCCTGTGTTTCCAGGGAAGGTCGTATACCAGGAGCTAAGGGTGAGAAAACCCCGACAGAAACCTCGAATGCTGAAGACGGAGGACCCGGGCCGCACGGCGCATTCTGATAAATCACGGATCCACGCAAACCCGCAATTATGACTATACGGCCAACTATCATTGATGACAATGGCGCTCGCCCACAGAGGACCCTCCAGGGTGGAGCAGCGTCGGGTCCCACGCCTCTAAGGGACCCAGCCTCAGCTACTGGAGGTCCCTCCCGTCCGTCTTGTCGCGCCAGGGGACGCGGGAGGAGAGCTACTGGCACCACTACAACCAGGAAGAACCCCAGTCAGCAGCGACCTTTTCAGGTCATGCACTTGAACGCAGAAAGCATTCTGGAAAAGAAGACCGAGTTGGAGCATATCCTGCATGAGAAAAACGTCAACATCTGCTGTATTCAGGAGACGCACCTGACACCCCAAAAGTCCTTCAAAGTGAGAGGCTACCAGTGCTTCAGTTCCGACAGAACAGATCGAAGCAAGGGAGGAATCCTGACCCTGATCAGGAACAACATCAATGCCTGTTTGATTGATACGCACATGGAGAACTCCGAGTACCAAGTGATTCGGATCCAGACGAAGACAGCAGATTTCCAGCTGGTCAACCTCTGCTGCCCCAACGACAGACCACTCACCCTTGACACGATCCCCACTAAGGCCTCCAACTTCATTGTGGTGGGTGACTTCAACAGTCACTCACAAAGTTGGGGATACGACCACTTGGGTCGGAGAGGAGAAGAGGTGGAGAACTGGCAGGACGACAACGGTCTCATTCTGTTGAACAGTCCCATTGACTGCCCCACGTTCTACTCCAGAAGATGGCACACCACATCGACTCCGGACCTAGCCTTCTGCACAGAAGACATGCACAAGCAAGCAAGCAGAGAGGCCGGAGAATAGCTAGGAGGAAGTGACCATCGGCCAATCTTTTTGACCTTGGGCACGGAGTCCTGCGCTGAAGCAACCTTTCCACGGTGGAATACAAAAGAGCGAACTGGTTCCTCTTTAGACACCGCAGCAGCGAACTCACCAAAGACATTCGAGTCGAAGGTCGAGACATCAACATGGTGGTGAAGGACCTCAACATGAGCATCCTCAGAGCAGCGCGTGAGTCCATACCCAGAGGAGCTAGAAAAGACTACTGGAGCGATGAACTTCAGGAACTGGATCATGATCTAGCAGATGCCAGAAGGGAAGCAGAAGTCAACCCATCACAGGCAAACAACATTCGCCTCCAGGAAGCCAAAGCCAAATTTCTCAAGAAGAAGCTACAGGCAAGACGCAGGAGCTGGCAAGAGAAAACAAGCTCCCTGAACCTTGAGAAGGACGGCAGAAAGCTCTGGAAACTGACCAAGCAGTTGAACAAATAGAACACGAGCAAAGGAAACATCACCTTAGAAGAAAATGGGAAGATACTAACAGGAAATCACGCTGCCAACCAATTTGCCGAAAACTATGCAGCTCAGAGCAATCTCCATGTTAGCCCCGAAAAGCAGAGAGAAGCAAGAAGAGAGCAAAGAGAGAGACCTGCCAAACAAGCAACAGCGGACGCCATGAATCAACCAATTACACACAAAGAGCTTCATACAGCTCTCAAAAAGTTGAAGGCGAAGAAGTCTCCTGGTCCAGATGGCATCACCAACGAGATGCTAACCCACCTTGGTAGTGCAGCAGAAAACAAGCTACTTGAGGTCCTCAACAGCAGCTGGCAAGAAGGATCGCTACCACAACTCTGGCGAGAAGCGATCATGATCCCCATTCTAAAGAAAGGGAAGGATCCAAAGAAGGCCACCAGCTATCGCCCAATCAGCCTCACCAGCTGTGTTATGAAGACTTTGGAGAGAATTGTAAACGAGCGCCTCAGGTGTTACCTGGAATCCAGGAACCTCCTCGCCCCTGAACAAGCTGGCTTCCGGCAGTTCCGCAGCACCAAAGACCAGGTCACTTACTTGGCGCATGAAGCTGAAGACGCCTTCCAGGAGCAGAAGCTGGTCTTTGTAACCTGGATTGATCTTCAGAAGGCTTTTGACAAGGTCTGGAAAGATGGGCTGCTTGTCAAACTGCTGAGAAAAGGCGTGTCCAGTAACATGTTCCAGTGGATACGCTCCTACCTCCTCAACCGCAGGGCAAGAGTCAGCGTCGACCAGACCAAAAGCAAGAAATTCATCCTTCGTCATGGCGTCCCGCAAGGCGGAGTCCTCTCCCCTACCCTCTTCCTTCTCTTCATCGACGATCTGGTGTCTGAGATGCCCAAGGGATGCTGATGATGAAAGACTAGACGATGAGAACCTGTTTGACCTTATTGAACTCCGACATAAGGAGGATATAGAAGACATCCAGTTCGGTCAGAATCTGACCCAGACTCAACAAGAAGAACTGCGCGTCCTGACTCAAGAGTTCAAGCATCGGTTTACACCTGACCCAGGAACAACGGACACCGTCCAGCACGAGGTTGGTCTGACATCGAGCGAGCCGGATCGTGACGAGTCATGTCGTCTGCTTCACAACACTAGAGAAGGACTGAGGGAAAATGTTTGGGAGACACCGGACGTGGGAGTCGTCAGAGATTCCAGATTGCCAGTGGTCATCGTAAAGAAATCAGAGATATCAAATTTGGTGTGTATGGACTTTCATACTTTCCGTAAGCCGACAGTGTTCGACCCAGGACCAGTAACCTTTGAACTGTGTGAACTGTACCCTGTGATTTGGAGATGTTCCAGAAGTGAACTTTGACATTAATTTTTAGTTTATTTGAGGGTTCGCAGAATTTTGCAGCAGAATACCTGAGCAGAACAGTTTAGAAGAACATTTCTGTGTCCAGAACAGTTTAAAGAAATGTTTAGGTGTCCAGGACTGTTTAAAGGGACATGCCACGTATTCGCTCAGGACAGTTTAAATGAACTGTGAGACGATTATTTTCATTTGATTTTAATGTGAAATTCTTATTATTTGTGGTTTTGTGTAGGTTAATACAACCACAACCGTATTTTGAGATTTGAGAAGAAATTTTGGGGAAATTTCATTCTAAAGAGGGGGGTAATGTTACGATTGTGGTTGTGTTGTCCTGTGAGAGCATACATGTGTTAATCGTAGGAAACGATCCGATATTTATTTGAGCTATCATGGTTACGTATCACGTACCTTTTCAGTGAGATTCTGTATCGTTCGTGCATTAGTCCGGAAGCTTCTAGAAAAGTCGCACGGAGAAGAGCGGTCGATTTTTGTTTTGCGTAGGTTAGCTGAGAATGAACCAGAACGTTCGAATCAGGGTCGCGCTGTCTAATGACCTCGTACATGTGACGTCAAAAGAGTAAAGAACATTTTTGTAACACAGTAGCAAAGTTGCTAGTCATAGTTGTTTACTGTGCGCGTGACATTAGCAGCCGTTCTTTGTGTGTTGTGAAAAGTCGTAAAGGGTTTGCCATATTTTTATGTGATATCATTACATAAAATATTGGGATTTGGGGCTGAAATGTGCAGTCGAATTTTGTAGACCAGTTTAGTTATTCTAGAAAGTTCATTTAAAAAAAAAATATGAGTTTCAGTTACGTGTTCCGTTCTGATTGGTTGCGTTGAGTAAATTCCTTGGATTATTTTAAAAAGTGGTTTTATTATATAAAATTGGTGCTAGGAGCCACGTGTGTACATTGTCACGCATTGTCAGTTGTAGGGACACACAGTTTATCGTAGGTACGTGGCCCGTATAGGGTGTACATTGTGAGAGACGCAGCGTAACGGTGGTGTATGTTGTGTGAGGAACTTTGTGTCGCCAGTGTTGACATTTGCAGAAGAGAAGACATTGTATCAGTGTAGGTGCATTTGGAAATGCATTGTGAGCAGATCGCATCGCTGAATTAAAATATTGTTGGAACTGTTACTCCAGTATTGTCTACATCCTTAAGCCACGTGTGACGGGTTGCAGCTGAATGAAGTTTATTTAAAAGAAACTTACGTGCGTGCGTCTGGTGTGTTTATCATACTACGACTACGACTCCACCATGTAACACTGACCTCTTATAACCCTTGACCTTTCCGAGGGATCAACCAAGTTAGTATGCATAGATAGGTCTTAACATCAGGTATCTCTGTAGCAAAGTTTGGGTTTGCGGTTGTAAATACTATTTGATAAAAATAAAATATTGTTTTGTCAAAAAAAATCGCTCTTTTCCTTTTCCTGAGCTCTTGTGGCCTTGACCTTTCTGAGGGATCAACCAAATTAGTATGCATAGAAAGGTCTTACCATTAGGTATCTTTGTACAAAGTTTAGGTTTGAAGTTGTGAATAATATTTAAGGGAAAAAAACCACATCTTTCATCAAAATATGGCTATATTTGTTTTACCTATTTCCTGAGCTCTTGTGACCCTTGACCTTTCCGGGTGATGAACCAAATTAGTATGCAAAGAAAGGTCTTCCCATCAGGTATCTCTGTATCAAGTTTGTGTTTTAAATTGTCAGTGGTATTTGAGAAAAAATAAATTATGTCAAAATATAGCTATTTCTATTTATTCTCTGATCCCTTGAGCCCTTGACCTTTGTGAGAGGTCACTCAAACTAGTATGTTTAGAAAGGTCTTGCCAGCAAGTATCCTTGGGTCAAGTTTTAAGACTGTGGCTTGAATAGTCTCTGAGAAAACGCTAACGTTAAAGTTTACCACGGCCGACGAACGGACGACCACTAGCCCAGAACATACTCACTTTTGCTTTGCACTTGAGCCAATACAATTAGAAATATGTATAATCAGTCCGTAACAGCATCGTATCCTCGTATAGACAGGTGCACAGTTGACATTTTGTTCATCCTGTGTTCAAACTATATTATTTACATTTTGTTTAACCTATATCTTCAACCTATATTATAAATCTACCTGGTGTAAATCCACGCTGGCGCCCACCCCAACTGTGACACCGAGGAATCCAGACCAAAAAGGTGACTTCCACGCGTATGCAAATAAAAGATACATACTTTGAAAGGATGAGAACTATGAAAAGGGTATAGTAACTATAATACAGAAATCTGGTTTGTGTCCATCCTTTCAGGGCGTGTCTTTTCTTGGTTATATCTGTGAGATATCGAGATAGGAAGATACGTGAAATGAATATACAATATATGGATTCATGCCTGGGTGGTTTCACACTGGTTAGAATAAAGCCGAGTTATAGCAAAGTTGACCCCTTCAGCATCAGTGAGGAAAACGTTACGACAGATTTTTAACTATGAGTAGATTTATGCTTGATTTCTTCAGTCTTACAAAATGATTCAGGTAAGGATTTTTCACACACTACAACGCGCCGCAACACTGGCTGCAATTTACAAGCACATAAACACTAGGCATGAACAAAAAAAGAAAACCCACGATGCTTTTGTGAAGACTCATGATCCTGGTTTGAATGGCACTGGTCAGGGTGGGAGCCTTGGTTACACTGGTATAGTGACTGACAGTGATTGGCTCTTCTTCAGCTCCCCTCTGCTTTTACAGGACCGGTTGGGAAGCTGGTGTCGTTGATCCGTTGATGCTCTGAAAGTAAAGAATGTGTGTGTGTGCTTAAAAAAGTTATCATTTTTTTTTTAAGTGTGCTTGTGAGTTTGGACCCCCCCCCCCCCCCTCTTTTTGTTGTTGTTGTTGATGTTGTTATTTTTCATTTCCTATTTCTCCCCCCACCCGGGTCTGCCCTGGGGGACTTGGTGGGGTTAACTACTTTTTAGTTCTCAGGGTCACCCACTGGGTGGGTTTTCTTCTCTTTTCTGGGGCATGTGTTTCTGACCATTCACCTGTATATTCCTTTTTTAAACTCTCCATACTGTCTTCGCTGCCTGTAGCTCTTGATGTTGGATGTGTGTTGCTAAATAGTCTTATTTTTTATATATATATATATTTTTTTTAGCGTATTAGACCGGCTGGCGACATACATTTAATATTCTGGTGGGTTTTTTTTTTTCACAAGCAGTGCAGGCACGTCCTGAGAAAGTCTTGTTGCTGTCGGGACGTTAAGCAATGTACAACCAGTACAACCAACCTATTTCTCCTTGTACATCTATCGGTAGACGTGTAAAGGTGACTGTAATACATGCCACCTGCCCGCCAACCGTTTCACGCAGACACAATCGAGAGGTAACTGATCTGTCTCTGGTGTGTGTGTGTGTGTGTGTGTGTGTGTGTGTGTGTGTATTGTGTTGTGTGTGAGGGGGCAGGAATGGAAGGGGGCTGAGCAATAGAAATGTGTGTATGAATCAATCAGTGATTGCTGATTAGCACTGCTATACTTCAGAATTCTTTTCCCTTTGCTTCAACATAATTATTCGGCCAGCACACCCAATTCGTAGTTTAGAAAACCTAACAAATTCCTTTTGTATCAGAACTTCATGGCACCTAGATAAAAACAGGTAAAGGTATAGAACTTTATGAAGATAGGGGCATGTACACTGAGGTCTAAACAGTCTTGCATACATGTATGTGTGTGTATGCGTGAGAGGGAGAGACAGAGGGAGAAACTTAATAGACGGATAGATACAGTGCGACCAGATTTTACCGGTTTGTACCAAAGGAATCTAGGTCCCCTGCTTTCGTGACAAAGTTTATACGCCGGTCAGATCAAAATGGCTAGAAAGTGTTAATCCCACAAGGAAATTACTGATCATAAAGCTAAAGAATAAGGCACGGCATAAGCAGAAAGATGGTGTGCGGTATTGACGAAAATCTGTGAAATGACAATTATTTTTTTCAAGCTGCGAAAAATGTCCGATACCACGAGTCACACGGCAGGATGCACTACATTGTAAACAATCACTAAATAGAATAAACTGCGTGTGATGGTCGTTATAATCTACACACATTATCATTATGAAAGTGTTTTGAGTTGTCTGAAAAATAGACTGCAGAACATTTTTCACACTTAGAATTCGAATGTTGACTCTGAGACTGCTGAGAACCCCCACCCCCCCCCCCCCACCCCCCTCTCACCGCTGAGATCCTGTTCCATGTAGCTTCAGAGTGTTGTGCTCAGAATGAGCCACTTTAATAAGTGTCCAAAGCCTTTTTTTTAGTTATAGAGAACCAGAAGTGGTGGGTTTTTTTTCAGTTACTTTCTGCCTTAGGTGTTTTAGTAAAAAGAAAATCTAGTCGTTCACCGTGTTTGATGCAAGACACTTTAGACCCCACTTGTTTACAACAACCTACCTCTCTTTGGATGCAGTCTCTTTCCCATTGTAATATCCGTCTTCTTTGAAGTTTTCTGACGTTTGAGGTTGTTGCCACACCCGAATGTTGTGCAAATATTGCACGTTGTAGAGGTCTGCAACAACCGCGCCATGCGATTCACCAAGCAAATGGCGCTCTGCTACCCGAATGACGTCAAAGGACATAAGCAATGGCCCTTTTTCGACAATGGTGCCCAACAGAGTTATCTTAGAGATGTTTGAACGGTTATAACACGGATATCTGCCGTCCAATAGTACAATAAGTGTCGTATATGGTCTCGTCTAAACATACCCTAAACTCATTTTCAACGCCTTTAGATATATAATATTAGTATCGAATGGCACTTTAAATATGCGCAGAGAATCTCTCTAATACCGGCATCTTAAAAGGAGCAATTCCTCATGTTTCAAGCTTGTACGTACACAAATGCCGAACATGTTCCTTACACACACACACACACACACACACACACACACACACACACACACACACACACACACACACACACACACACACACACACACACACACACACACACACACACACACACACACACACACACACACACACACACACACACACACGGAAAAAGTACGTTGGCAATCTTAAGTTTAGTGTAGATAGGCGTGACGTAATTTTAACCTTGTTACTTCACCCGCAGAGTCTAGGTCTCGCCGCCTATTACGTCATGCGCATGTTATTGAAAGCGCTCCACCGCATCCCACCCTAAGTAGAAGATACTTTAAAATGGCGAAATGGCATATAAACCCATAATATAGGTTAGTTTGCAGTTTTCAAAATACTTACTGCACGAATTTCCTTTGCCAGCGTCACATACGGCGTTAGCTACGCATAAGCTTGTATTTCCCACACAGCTGTTATCAAGGCTGATCCCTGAAAGGCAAACACATATTCATTTCAACTAATCATTAAAGACAAAACGAGCTTCCATGTAACGGAACAACTTCCTGATTTTAACCCTTAGAGTTGGATACCCTATTACGAAACAGTGCCTAATGTGAAACACCCTGCTCCCGTCCATATGGAATTCCTTTTTCAAATTCTGTCGTTACACCTATATCCTAATTACCGGTGCAAGATTGTCAGGCGCAATAATAGGGAAGAAAACTGTAATTTTGCCCCTTTTTCTTCTTAATTTTCGCCATATCAAACATCTAAATCAGCATTTGGTGTTGGAAATTTTTCGTAATAACAGCTCTTGCTATAAAGAGTAAATAACCAGCATCATTCACTTGGTTTTTTTTTTTTTTTTTTTTTTTTTTTTTTTTGGGGGGGGGGGGGGTTTAGTAGGGGGGGGGGGGGTATTGCAGGCACGCATCTTCCTGGGGAGATACCTTGCTTCTATTACAAAGCACAGAGAGCACATAATATGAAATAGTCTTTCATACAAAGAACAATGTTTTCTGTAATGAGTAGAGTTTTTAAGGGTATATATATATATATATATATATATATATATATATATATATTATATATATATATATAATATATATATATATATATATATATATATATATATATATATATATATATATATGTGTGTGAAAACCATCTAGACAATATGTTCAAAACTTTAGATGTTGATAATTTTTCTCAGAAATCATGGATCATGTCACTTTTTCAAAAACATTTTTTAAGTCCTTGTCCATGCAATGTTAACGAAAACACCAAAACCATTTGATCCAAATGTTAAATTGTGATATTTTGTGTTGATAAGGAGTGTTTCGCATCAGAATCTATTTACTGCATTTAAGGGAAAGGTCATAGCGGCCATATTTGTGTAACTGAGCGGACAGTTACACATCATTACATTACACACGACTTTTGTATTTTATTTTTTTGTGCCTCATTTTGACACCCTCCTCCCCCCCCCCCTCCCCCCCCCACCCGGACCTACTTTTCCTCCTTTTCACCTGTAGTCACCTGTCACCTCATTTGTTGCCACTTCACCGCAACTAGCCCCATCATCTATTGTCTACCCTCAAGTTGACTTTTAATCCGTCTATTGTCCCCCTTGTAAACATCTGCTTATTAAAGTTTCAGCAAGGGTAGGTAATTCAAACTCTTTGCGCAGTTAGCTGCCCCTTTTCCTAGTGACCAATAGAGAGATCACTGCAAACCTTGTTTGTTTGTTTTTTTGGTTTTTTTTAATTTTTTATTATTAACCAATCAGTAATTTTGCCCTTTAATAAGTAGCCAATCCTTTTAAATCAGTTATCCTCTTTGTCCGCCCAGTGGTCAGCGGTACTTTTGAACTGTATTAGGTATTCATTCCTCAGCTAGTCTACTGATTAGTTGTGGACTTTCTATACTGTGACCATGTGAACCTGCATTTCTTTGTGAGAACGTTGTGACTGGGAAAACAATGAAGAACTGACGGTGAAGGACCTGGGCACAGAAATTGGCCTCTGTAGGTAGTAATGTTTTTCTGTTTTATTAATGATGCATTTGTGTATGATTTATGCCGCTTATATCGTCTAGTCTTTGTCATTATCTATGAACCTACTTCGTGTTTGAGCTATTTGCCAGCGTGGTTAGTGTTTCTATGATCAGTGTGTAAAGTATACTTTCTTTGATACGAATGGCTTGGTTTGATTTTGATGCATTGCTGGTTGCATTGTATGATGCATATATGAAAGCCAACTATTTTTTATTATTATTATATTATTATTTTTATTCACCATAATCTCTCTCTCTCTCTCTCTCTCTCTCTCTCTCTCTCTCTCTCTCTCTCTCTCTCTCTCTCTCTCTCTCTCATTTATATAGTAGATGTAGCAACGGCAAGTTTGAAAACTGGCACTCTCTCTCTCCCCTCTCTCTCTCTCTCTCTCTCTCTCTCTCTCTCTCTCTCTCTCTCTCTCTCTCTCTCTCTCTCTCTCTCTCTCTCTCTCAACACCAGCTGAACCCCCTCCATTTAATGGCCAGTCTGTTGAGCAAGTCAGGGAGCAGCGCGTGCTTGGAACCACCATAGACGACAAGCTGTGCTGGCAGAATCATTTTGCAAATATTTGAAAAACAATATCTAAAAATGTATATCTACTTTCTAAACAGAGATTTTTCACTAATGAATCCACCAGAAAAATTTTATATTGTGCTCATATTCAGCCACATTTGGATTATGCCTCTAGTATCTGGGACGGGAGTAGTGATGCTAACTTTAAAAGACTCAATTCACTTCACAGAAGGGCCATTAAACTAACTGTTGACAGACCCACAGAAAGCATTATTACCTATTCACAAACTTTTGATCTATAACAAACTGGTATTCATGAGCAAAATCGCCCTCTCAGAATATCCTACTTATCTCACAACTGTATTCCGTTTTGCCCATAGGTCCAGCCGAACACCAGGAACAATATGCTAGTACCAATGCCCGATTGGATATTTGCAAGTCATTAAAATTTTTGTCCTATTCTGGGGCCAAATTAAATTATGGAATTCTGTTCCGGCAGATATTAGAGCAGCACCATCGGTTAGAACATTTAAACCCCAGTTGCTGAAGCATCCCAGGAATACATGAAATGTTGTAACGAGTAAACCACGTGACTATGGCTTTTCATTTATCACGTGGCTATGGCTTTTCGTTTCTAAAAGTTGGTGTAGTAAACCTTCAATACGTACATAGCGTAGACTTGTTGAATCGATTTTTTTAAAGTGCTTATCAGCCCCCCCCCCCCCCCCCCCCACCACACACACACACACAGCTATATCAGTGTATTCTCTTTTTACCATTTTTTTTACCATGTATTTTCTTGTAAATACCCGATGCACATATGTATACATGCAAACACTGATTTCTGTTTACATCTTGTAAATGTATTATTACTTTGTACTTTCCTCCACCCGGGTCTGCCCTGGAGACTTCGATGGGGTTAACTACTTTTTTCTTTTTTCTCCAGACATTGTGTGTGTGTGTGTGTGTGTGTGTGTGTGTGTGTGTGTGTGTAGACGAAAGAGCTGAAACGGGTGACTGTCTTTACCATCCTTATGGAAACTGGGTATGTGTATAATTCTGGGTTCCCAAGTCAGACACCCACTTTTTCTGAGGGTTGTTTCTGCATTGTCTTGCGGTAAAGATTCATAAAAAGTAAAAAAATCCGTTTTTCTCATTTTGGCGTTAACACATGCACTTTTGTGTTTAACAGACACGCCGGTAGTGTGTTTGAAAACTTGTCCCTCCCAGCAATGTGTGTGTGTGTTGGCACACAGAACCCTGAAAATGAGCGTGTATGTATTACATCACCCTTCTCAGCTAGCTATAAATAACTTCATAGCTGATATGGGTCAGGGGGGATATTTTGTTGTTTCAGGGAGTAAATTGTTTATGTTTCTACAGAATTAGGTTTGTTATTTGAGGGTGTTGTTGTTTTTGTTAAAAAAAAGTGTTGAGTTGTAATGTACTTCCGGGGTGATGTGGAGAAAGGTCATGTCTAAACATGTATACGTTCACCAGGGACTTAGCCTATACGTTTTCTACGTTTGTTTCCATGTCAGATGAAGAATATTTGATCTGAAACGTCGTTCTTTGTTTCTATTTTAAAGGGTTTTCCGCCACTATCTTCTGTTTCAGTTTGACTTAGCCTATAATTATATTCGTGCGCCGGTTGCTAAGAAGTGAAGTGATTGTATGAGTGCGCATTGTAAGAGAGGACGTTTAGACTTTGGGTGAGGCTGCTGTTGTCTTTTGTCCTGCCCGACCTTTTGGTTGAACCTGTTGCTTTATTTTGTAGGTTTGTCGATGTTATCAATGCCGCATCTCCTTTTGGATTGTATGCACAAATTGATTGAATGGAAATGACGTCACAGAGTCAGCGTCGTTTCATGCGTCGTCTGCTAGTCCAGTCAGTCGTTTAGTGCAGTTAAAAGAGTGCAGGCTTGGATGGGCCATTTTCGGATGTAATAGTAAAGTATTATTTGTGTGAATGCTGTCCGTTTGAAGGAAGGTTGATTGATTGTACATTGCTTAACGTCCCGACAGCAACAAGACTTTCTCAGGACGTGCCTGCACTGCTAGTGACAAAAACTCAACAGAATATTGAATGTATGTCGCCAGCCGGTCCAATACGTTAAATAAAACCTACGACATGGGGCCTAAATAAAGCTAAGACCATTTAGCAACACACATCGAATATCAAGAGCCACAGGCAGCGCAGACAGTAGGGAGAGTTTAAAAAAGGAAAATGCAGGTGAATGGACCAAGGGTAGACAGAAACACATGCCC
>BTPG01000006.1:157444494-157476994 GCA_036245525.1 Semisulcospira habei
ATCCCTTTCAATCCGGATTTCGCCCACAACACTCGTGCCATACTGCACTCACGCGCCTCGTTGACGCATGGCTCCACGGTATGAACAAATCCCATATAACAGGTGTCGTTTACTTAGACTTTAAAAAGGCCTTTGACCTAATCGATCACACCACTCTAATGACAAAGATTCAGAAATACTTGAATAGTACAGAAGTAGTTGATTTTTTTAGATCATACCTAACTTTTCTCTTTTTTTTTTTTTTTTTCTTGGCTTGACTTCGCGAACGAAGATTTTATAGGAGCTGACCACGACGTCTGCAGGCTTGTTCGTGGCTGCGGAGGCCAATCCGAGACAGGCAGGTTCGACCGCAGTGGCTGCAGGGGAAGGTATGGCCAGGGTTCTGAGCTGCGGCATCTCTGTTTTTTCTCCTGAGCCGCTTGTCCTTAAGGCTAGCTCTGTGAGAGTCCTCAAAGGAGACAGCTGCCTTGTAAATGGTCGAGCGCCAGGTGTCACGGTCCGCAGCAAACGAAGACCACTGGTGGTGGTCGATTTGGCAGGCACTAAGTGACTTCTTGAGACAGTCTTTGTATCTCTTCTTTGGTGCCCCTCTGTCACGGTGTCCAGTAGCAAGCTCGCCGAACAGTGTGATCTTTGGTAGGCGATGATCCTCCATCCTGGAGACATGCCCCGCCCAGCGGAGCTGTGTCCGCAGCAGCAAAGCCTCGATGCTCACAGTTTCAGCCTGTTCAAGGACCTCGACGTTGGTGACATAGTCACTCCAGTGAATGCCCAGGATGGTACGCAGGCAGCGCTGGTGGAAGCGTTCGAGGAGTCGTAGTTGGCTGCGGTAGAGGGCCCAGGACTCGGAACCATACAGCAGGGTGGTGAGGACCACAGCTCTGTACACGTTGATCTTGGTGCCCGTTTTCAGCTGTTGATTGTGCCACACCCGCTTGAAAAGTCGCCCGAAAGCGCTGTTCGCTTTTGCCAGCCTGCTGTCAAGCTCCTTGTCCAGCTTGGCGTCCGACGTGATAATGCAGCCAAGGTAGGTAAACTGGTGCACTGACTTTAGTTCAGACTCGCCAATGGTGATGTGAGGAGGGCGATACACTGTCTTGGGTGCCGGCTGATGGAGGACCTCTGTCTTTTTCAGACTGACCTCGAGTCCAAAGAGCTGGGCAGCATCTGCGAAGCAAGACGTGATGTGCTGCAGGGCTCTCTCTGTGTGTGCAACGAGGGCAGCATCATCAGCAAAAAGCAGCTCACGAATCAGTTGGTCTAGGGTTTTCGTGTGGGCCTGCAGTCGTCTGAGGTTGAACAGGCTGCCATCGAGACGATACCTGATGTACACTGCATCGTCATCATCGAGGTCCACTGTGGCCTGCTTCAACATCATGCTAAAAAAGATGGTGAAGAGGGTCGGTGCCAGCACGCAGCCCTGCTTTACGCCGTTGAGAATAGGGAATGGTTCTGAGAGGTCATTGTTGAGTCTGACCTGGCCTTGCTGGTCCTCGTGTAGCTGGACAATCATGTTGAGGAACTTTGGGGGACAGCCAAGTCGCTCCAGGATCTGCCACATGCCTTGCCTGCTCACAGTGTCGAACGCTTTTGTTAGGTCGACAAATGTTACGTACAGCCCTTTGTTCTGCTCGCGGTACTTCTCCTGTAGCTGTCTCAGCACAAAGACCATATCGGTGGTGCTCCTGTTTGCTCTGAAGCCACACTGGCCCTCTGGGAGTTGGTCTTCAGCGATGGCAGGTACCAGCCGGTTCAGGAGCAGCCTTGCAAGGATTTTCCCAGCAATGGACAGCAGGGTAATTCCCCGATAGTTGGAACAGTCAGACTTCTCGCCTTTGTTCTTGTACAGGGTGATAACGACTGCATCACGAAGATCTTTTGGTAGTGTTCCTTCCTCCCAGCAGCAGAGAAAGAGGTCATGGAGCTTGTTGTGCAGTGCTTGTTGTGCCTCCATGTTTCCAGATCTCTGGCGGTATTCCATCAATGCCTGCTGCTTTGCCACTCTTGAGCTGGTGGATGGCTGTGAGGGTCTCTTCAGCGGTGGGTGGTTCGTCCAATTCAACCTTTACTGGGAGGTTTGGGATTTGTAGGACGACTGCTTCTTGAACAGTGCGCTCAGCGCTGAAGAGGCTCTGAAAGTATTCCGACCAGCGGTTCAAGATGGAGGTATTATCTGTGAGGAGTGCCTGGCCATTCGCGCTTCGCAGGGGACTTTGTACCAGGTGCCTGGGGCCATACACTGCTTTCAGTGCTTCGTAGAAGCCCCTGTAGTCACCATTGTCAGCACAAAGCTGGGTCCTCTGTGCAAGTCTGGTCCACCACTCATTCTGGAGATCTCTGAGCTTGCGCTGGAGACTGCTGCAGATGAGGCGGAAGGCAGACTTCTTCACAGGGCAGGAAGGCTGGGCTAGGTGGGCCTGATGGGCGGCTCTTTTTTTTTTGCTAGGTGTTCCTGGATCTCTACATCGTTTTCGTCAAACCAGTCTTTGTTCTTCTTTCTGGCGAAACCCAAGACTTCTGCAGAGGATTTTGCAACAGCAGTTTTCAGTTGTTCCCAAAGTGTTTCAGGGGAGGAGTCTACTGGGTCCGCTGTGTCTTTGAGCCTGCGCTGTAAATCTGTCTGAAAGGCAGCTTTCACATCGTCACGCTGAAGGCTGGCAACATCAAGCTTTTTCTTGGGGGGCCCCCATTTCTTGGGTTTTGGCTTGAAGTGGAGCCTGAGTTTGCAGCGGACAAGGCGGTGGTCAGTGTGGCACTCTGCGCTGGGCATCACTCTGGTGAGGAGGACGTCACTGCGGTCCCTCTGACGCACTAGGACATAGTCGATAAGGTGCCAGTGTTTGGAGCGAGGATGCATCCAGGTGGTCTTTCGACTGTCCTTTTGCTGAAAAGCAGTGTTGGTGATGACCAGTTGCTGCTCCGCACAGAACTCCAACAGTAGGCGGCCATTGTCATTGCAGTTCCCCACGCCATGCTTGCCGAGGACTCCTTTCCAGGCTTCAGAGTCCTGGCCCACTCTGGCGTTGAAGTCGCCAAGGATGATGACTTTGTCGTCTGCAGGGGTACTGTGTAGGAGGCTGCGCAGGTCAGTGTAAAACTTGTCCTTTTCAGCAGGCTCTGCCAGGAGGGTCGGGGAGTACACACTGAGAAGGGTGACGTGTTGCTGGTGTCTGACGACACCAGCAACACGTCATACCTAACTGATCGTAAACAAAAAGTTCTAGTGAATGGATCTTACTCTTCTCTAAAAGATATAAAGTATGGAGTTCCCCAAGGATCCGTGCTTGGTCCCTTAATATTTTGTCTATTCATCAATGACCTGCCACTTCATATAACTTGCAAGAACGTACAATGTGATCTTTTTGCTGATGACACTTCCATTCATATGACTAACAAAGACATACAAGTAATTTCTTCCACCTTGCAGCATAGTCTTGAAGAAGTGTCTGAATGGTGTCACAGGAATTCTATGATCGTTCATCCAATTAAAACCAAATCTATGATAATCGCCACTCGTCAAAAACACCAGTTAGCACCCCTGTTACTTAACCTTTTATTAAAGGGCAGGCAAATAGAACACGTTAATGAACACCGCCTACTAGGGATTACAATTGACAGTCAGCTTAAGTGGAAGGCTCATACGTACACTTTATGCAGAACGGTAGCCAAAAATCTTTTCATGTTGTCCAAACTGAAATATTACACCGACTCGGAGACGCGCAAACTATTCTATAATGCTCACATACGTTCTCATATTGATTACGCGTCAACGGTGTGGGATGGATGCAGTGAAGTCCACTTGAAGAGACTCAACTCGTTACACAGAAGGGCAGCAAAGTTAATCCTTCCTGACCCACGACTCACAACAGAAGAAAAACTCGCCAAAATAGGATTTCTGCCGCTGCAAGACCACTTCAAATACAATAAGGCTATTTTTTTATGTTCAAAGTGTGGAAACAGAAAATACCAGAATATATCACAACTCTTTTCTCTAAGTCGGAATCTAGGCTTGGTAATATTAGGCAACTTTTCTTAGTCCCCAAAACAAGAATTGATATATACAAATCAGTTTGTCATTCGCGGGAACGCAGACTTGGAACACGCTTCCTGATTATGTAAAATCCGCTTCCTCTCTAGCCCGTTTCAAAATCAGTCTCTTCAAGTACTTCTCGAAGCGGTCGTAATCATTACGTTGTGAAATATATACTGCCCTGTAACCCTGATTATGTATGCTCCCAATTACAAACTCTGTGTGTGCGTGTGTGATGGTGTGTGTGTGTGTGTGTGTGTGTGTGTGTGTGTGTGTGTGTGTGTGTGTGTGTGTGTGTGTCAGTTTAGGTGTGTGAGATTGTCATGGGACTTTCTTTCCCTAAACTAGCAATGTTTTTGTTTCATTTACATTTAACTATATACTTAGTTTTTTTTTGTATTTTGTCTCGTAGTTTTGTAGCAACGGCAGGTTTGAAAAATGGCTATGTCTGTGACGATGTCAATGCCTCAACCGTTGATAAATAAAGCTTCATTGAATCATTGAATCATTGAATCTCTCCCTCCCTCTCTCTCTCTCTCTTTTGATTTTTTATTTGGGGGCTCCAGTCAAAGCGACAATGCTGTTGAAGGACTACCATCAGCAGTTGATGTCATCCTGAATACCCTGCTCAAAGAAAACACCCTGTCATCCTATAAAATCGACGGTAAGGGCGATGCTGGATCGACAGAAATAGACTTGCAAAAGACAGGTTATGACTTGGAACGAATAAAACAATACATCGGGGCAGTGGACAGAAGACTGCAGAGGCGTTTGAGGGACAGACAGAGAAATGTGGAATTTAAATAAAATTGTGCTTGACACTAGTTTCCAGAAGGAAATGTTCGTGTGTGAGAGTGACGATGTGGTTTTGTTGTTTAACAACAAAAACGAACATGTTGATCACTGTTTTTTTCAAACGACTGTCAGGTGAACTAAATGAAGAGGAGAATAAAACCATCAGCGATCACCGACTCTGGGCGCCAATCAACCGTGTTCGCTATAAGGAGGTATGTGAGCGTGCTGAAATGGAATTGAAAATCATTCGGGTCTTTCTTCGACATTACATGGGTTAGGTGGACGCCGGTTGTGCTGAAGTTTTCAGAGACTGTAGCCATCGCCAAAACTGTTTAAGAATAATTTATTTCATTGATACAGACATCACAAGTAAACAGTTTGTATTTTTCAAGTATAAACTAAACATGGACCACCATGTTTGGAAAATATGTTTACAAGCATTGTCCATTGTTTGTGAAGCTTTGTATAATCCCTTCCCCCACCTCCCCTTGTGAATGGACCAGAATGTCTGCCACAATAAACTTCTCGAGTCTCTCTCTCTCTCTCTCTCTCTCTCTCTCTCTCTCTCTCTCTCTCTCTCTCTCTCTCTCTCTCTCTCTCTCTCTCTCTCTCACTCATTTATGTAGTAGATGTAGCAACCGGCAAGTTTGAAAACTGGTCCTGTTACCTATAACTTTTACCGTTGAAAAATAAAGGTTCATTGTCATTCTCTCTCTCTCTCTCTCTCTCTCTCTCTCTCTCTCTCTCTCTCTCTCTCTCTCTCTCTCTCTCTCTCTCTCTCTCTCTCTCTCTCTCTCTCTCTCTCTGTCGCGCGCGCGCGGACAAATGAGTTAGTTATTTAGTTAGTTATTTGGGTTTGACGCCGAGCAGGCTACTAAGGCCATCTCACGGCGGGATGGGTAAAAATCTGGTCAGCCAGACTAAAAGCAAGGTCTTAAGACAAGATGTAAATATAGCTTAAAAATCAGGTTAAAATGTCGCACATGTCTTTAAAAGAAAGGTATACAGACTCTCAAAAAGGGCAAATAAAAAATTCACATAGTCTATGAATGCTCAGATCTTGTTAAAAATATTCCATTCTCTTAAGAAATTGAAGATTTTGTCCGCGGGAACATCCCGAAACAAAAACTTCAAGGAGTCTGCTGTGAAGTGTTTATATCTGGTGTCAATTAGGTCAGCACAATACAGCAAAAAGTGTCGAACAGAAAACTGCTCATCACAGGCAAAACACCATGGACGCTCATCCTGTTCAAGTAAGTAAGAGTGCGTAACATACGTGTGCCCGATGTGGAGCCGAGCAAGGACAGTCTCCTCACGGCGGCTGCCGCAGCGGAAAGGTAGACTGTCGGACACCGTAGGAAAAGCTTCATGCAGCTTGTTCCCTTCCTCTGTGTCCCACTCGGACTGCCACTCACGGTCTGTGTACGCACTAATCACAGGTTTAAAATCACTATAAACAGTCTGTGTGTCAGGGACAGGGTCACTGCGGGAACTGTTGGCAGCAGAATCTGCGATTCTGTTGCCTTCGATGCACACATGGCCCGGGACCCAATAAAAAATGATGTCATAATATTCCTTCATCAAGTCTGCGTAGAGCTCTCTAATCTGCACAAGCAGTGGGTGGTCTGTTCCCGCGCCCTGATGGGCCTGCAGGGCAGAAAGAGAGTCAGACAAAATCAGGAAGTTCCTTTCCCGAGACTGATAGGCATGCTTGAGTGCCAACAGAATTGCCTGCAATTCTGCACTAAAAACAGAGGAGTGGTCAGGTAGGCGGAGCTTAAATGGGCGTCTAGGATGGCGAGAGGACACTGCAGCCGCAGCCACTCTCCCATCTTCAGACATGAACCCATCTGTATAAAGACGACAATAGCCAGGGAAACTTGAGAGGAGTTCATTGAGGCTCTGTTGGTATATGGCTGGTGGAGTATAATCCTTCTTGTTGGCGGTCAAGTCCAGCAAGATGTCAGGAACTGGTAGTAGCCAGGGTGGAGTGACGTGTTGCAGAGATTCCGAAACTTTGTCCAGGTCCAATCCGGCCGCCTGCAGATGAGGTCGGACACGGAAGGAAAGTGGACGGACAGCTCTCGAATGGGCATCGTAAATCTCTGCAAACGACGGATTAAAAACACAATCATAGGCAGGATTGTCTGGATGGGCCTTCAGCTTCAGAACGTAGCTGAGCATGAGGCGGATGCGGCGGAGCCTGAGTGAAGGCTCCCCTGCTTCGGCATACAGACTAGGAACTGGAGATGTCCTGAAGGCCCCTAGACATATGCGCAGACCTTGATGGTGAATTGTGTTCAGACGCTGTATAACAAACTTGGAAGCCGAGCCATATACCACAGATCCATAATCCAGTTTGGACCGAAAAGGGCCCGGTACAGTCGAAGTAAGACAATGCGGTCTGCACCCCAGTCAGTACGACCAACGACACGAAGAATGTCGAGGGCCTTCCGACAAGAGGTTCTAAGGTAGGTAACATGGTTGCAGAAGGTCAATCTTTTGTCAAAGATGACCCCCCAAAACTATGCCTCTTCGGCCACCTTAATTGGCACTCCAGCAATGCTCAGGCTAGGTTCTGGAAAAAAATTCGTCTGGTTAGTAAAATGCACACAGACTGTCTTGGAGGGCGAGAATCTGAATCCATTGAGAGACACCCACCCCTGGATTCGATCAACGCACAGCTGCAAGCGCCTCTCAAGGGACGCAAGTCCTCGACCTCGTGCACACAAAGCAAAGTCGTCCACAAACAAAGAGCATTCAGAATCATCCTTGACGGCCTTTACAATGTTATTTATTTTAATGCTAAATAAAACATGAGATAGAATGCTGCCCTTCGGGACACCCTCTCCTGTTCAAAGGAGTCGGAGAGGGTGGAGCCCACACGGACATGGAACGACCTGTTAGACAAAAAATTGTGAATAAAAACGGGCAGGTGCCCTTTAAAACCCATGTTCGACAAATCAGACATTATACCATACTTCCAGGTAGTGTCATATGCTTTCTCAAGATCAAAGAAAATTGCATAGACATGCTGCTTGTTGACAAAAGCATCTCGGATAAAAGACTCAAAGCGGACTAGATGGTCAGTTGTACTACGGAAGCGCCCGAAAAAGCACTGGAGGTCTGTGATGAGACCCTGCGACTCAAGATGCCACACCAGGCGGGCGTTGACCAAGCGCTCCATAGTTTTACATAAACACGATGTCAAAGCGATTGGCCTGTAGTTGCCCGGGTCGGAAGGATCCTTACCCGGCTTGGGGATTGGCACAACCACAGCCTGGCGCCAAGATGGCGGAAAATGACCGGTTTTCCAGATATGGTTAAAAGCCTTGAGAAGTACAAGGAGATTAATCCTCAGGCAGATGTGTTAGGAGCTGATAGTGGATGGTATCTAGTCCAGCAGCAGAGTCAGTACATTTCTGCATGGCTTGCTGCAATTCTGAAAATGTAAAAGGGGCATTATAGTCTTCCGAGTTATCCGATAAAAAAATCACAAGTACGAGACTCTCGCTTCTCCTTCTCTCTCTGGAAGAAAGATGAATAATGCTCTGTGGAAGAATAATGGGCAATGGTGGAGGCAAGCAAATTGGCCACAGCCTTTTTATCCGTGACCAAACTGGCACCATCTCTAAGATGACCGACAGAAGCCGAGCCACCCCTGCCCCTAATTCTTCGAACAGCCTTCCAGACTTTTCGGGACGGAGTCCTAGAAGATAAAGAGGAGACGAAGCGTCTCCAGGAAGCACGGCGTTCACGTTTAAAAATGTAACGGGCTTTCGCCCGCTGTCTTTCAAAAATGTTAAAATGTTCGCTTGCCGCGGATTACGAAAAGCACGACGCTGAGCAGATTTGCGCATTGTTTGGGCCTTGCGGCACTCTTCATTGAACCATGGTACTATCGGCTTCCGAGGGACTGATGTGGAAGTTCTAGGGATGGTGTCATCTGCTACGTCCAACAAAATAGAAGTAAAACAAGAAATAGGTTCTTCAGCTGACATGACCACCTCCTCTGTAAGACGAGACTGACAGAGGGAGGCGAACAGAGGCCAGTTAGCTTTCTTGAGATTCCAGCGCCCCACCGGCGAATCCTCCCCACAGCTGACCGATGACAGGACTACTGGGAAGTGGTCACTACCACACAGGTCGTCGTGAACCTTCCAGTCAAAGTCCAGCATGAGAGAAGGATCACACACAGTGAGGTCTAGAACAGAACTAGATCCTGAACCCGAGTTAGAGTATGTAGGTGAGCCATCGTTAAAGGTCCGGGTTCAGCAATTAGTCAGCAGAGGACATCGAAAAAAAAATTTCAAAGTCCCTACCTGACACAGAAAGTGCAACCCTGATAGGGCCCCGTGTGATAGGATCCCCGAGCACGCACGTTACTATAGCTGCTGTAGAGTGTCAGACGTCCTTGACGGCTGTCACAGTTCACGAAAACAGGTATACACCATCCAGCTGCCTAAGGTCACTTCCAGTTGCATCTGTCCGTGCGCGGTAACATCCAATTCCCGTGCAACTACGCGACTGAAAAATATCCAACTTTCATTTTGCCGCACTGGTGAAGCCTGCACCGAGCCGCGACGTCCAGAGCGTCCAAAAAAGGTCCAGCGAATGGTGGCGGTAAGTCCAACATGATATGGTGTGGTCTTTTCACTTTTTGTGGTACAAATATTACTTTTGTTGGTAAGTATATTTCCAACAACAACAAACACCTATGCGCGTGTAGCTGACGTCGTGTTTACAAAGGGAAGGTACTCGTAAATATGTATTATCAGGGGACACCACTCTAATGACCACTTCCTTGTCAACAACAAGAAGCCCTAGCGATCGTAATGTTATGTGTGTTCTGGTGTACAGGACACTAATTTCGGGGGAAATGATGACTGAGAAAATAACAGCAGACGACAGTGGTGAGAAGTAGGCAGAATACATCGATGAACAAGACGAAGAATAGATTGAAAATCTTAGCCTCACTGTTCGTCTCTTCTGTAGTTACTATATATACGTCACTATAGTAACAGCCTGAAACTTTGTTTTTAAATTTTCTCTCCTTTATAAATAAGTGTAATAGTTTCTGGGCAATTTTCTATTACACATATTTGTGTTATATACATAATGAAATATGCGATATATTCTGAGCTCTGGTCTGATGTACATTTAGAAGTTTCCACTTTTAGTTGCGATTTGTTTTGGGGGTTCGTGGTGGTTGTCAAGTTTTTGTGTAAATATCTTCAGAACGCCACGCCATTTTCTAGTACAAGACCCGTGTGTGCATTACATAACTATACAAATACCAGTCATTTGATTCTTTTTCAGTGCCACACCAAATGAGCTCACAGAGCAGCAAGCAGCTAATGTGTTATTTCTGTGGATACATTTGTGAAGCTAGTACAAAGTGAAGGTGCATCAGTAATGGAACAACGCCCAATCTCATCACAATACATAACAGATAATCGCAGTGGCAAGGTAAGTTGTGAACCTAAAATGTGTGTGTGTGTGTGTGTGTGTGTGTGTGTGTGTGTGTGTGTGTGTGTGTGTGTGTGTGTGTGTGTGTGTGTGTGTGTGTGTGTGCTTGGGACAAAATGTACAGCTGGCTTATATTTAGAACAAAATATACAGCTGTCTGAATAGAATTAAATATACAGCTGTCTGAATAAAAAACAAAATATACCTGCAGTTGTCTGAACACAGACAAAATGTTCAGCTGTCTGAATGAAAACAAATGTACAGCTGCTCGCTGTATGAAAACAACATCAGCAATTGTCTGGATGAGAATATAATCAACAGGTCTAGGTAAGGATAAAATAATTATACCACTATAATCAACCTAAAATATATTTGTTCACAAAATAACAGCACATTTCAGTGTGATGAAATAGAGCAATACATGTATGTGCATAATTCATTATGAAACTCACAATCAGGTATATAAGTGGTCTATTGTAAGTTGGCTTGCCACTGATACAATGTATTTCTCATATTTTCCTGAAACCACAAGCTTATGAACAGGAGAAATATGAGTGACAAAAACTTATACTATCATTCTTGTATACCAAAATATTTTATTGCTAGTTTTTCTGTGAATCATGTAAATACATGTATGTATATATTGCTCCATATCATAACACTCAAATGTGCTGCTATTTTGTGACTAAGCCATTTTTAGAAAGCCACACGTACATGCGTATGTGCACACATGCCTATTTTCTGTATTTATTTCTTTTTCAACAGGTTTTGTCCATCCATGACTGTGTTTATGGTTTGTTTCTAGACAGCAGGGCTGCCACAAGGTCAGGTGACTTGAAACTGGTGAATGCACAGACTGGCATCGAGTTTCTGAAGACAGCTAGACCTGTCCGATAAGTTGTCACCGACAGAGTTCTACTGTAATCTCCTGCTACTTTCAGGTAATTATCAGTTTGGTGGCATTTGATTTTGAAGTATGGTACACCCGTGCGCTTGCACAAAATCATTTTTGTTTGTAAAAGTGTTATCACATCACACATAAAGTAGCTTATAGTGTCCTGGAAATATTGCTGTCACAACACTAAGTTATGATTTACATATGACTGCTACCTCCACACTGTAAGTATATTTACAAGTTGACAGTAAACATTATTATCATGGTGCCATGGTGGTTTTTCTCCCAAGTCTTCATAACAGCTAGTGCTAGCTACCGGTCAGTTTGCCACTCTGTAATGCATGTATCTTTTTTCCAGTATGAAATAGATTTGTATATTATTACTGACTTGATCGCAGCCACTGAAACATCTGGATCATTACTTTGATGTGTGGCACAAAGGCAAGCGAATTGCATAAAAGGTTTGAGTTGAGCTGTGTGTTTACATGGAGGATTATATCCTTGAGTGTATGCAGAACAAAAACACATGAAACTGTCCTGTCATCGAAATAACCTACTCAGTATAAACTGCTGCTGGTACATTTTCACTTTTGTGCTTTTTTTACTTTCAGGTTTTGCTTTATCTATTATATTGGCCATCTGTTTTCAGTTTCTTTGCTGCTGCCAAAGGCTAAACACCACTTGAAACAAGGGATAAAGCCTGTTATCAACCATCACCACACATTACGAGTGTCCTTGCCAGGCATGATCAAGGTATCATGTCTTATTTATGCACTTATTTTGACTTAGAGTTTAGATATGTTTCAGTCTCATCATTGAGTGTTTTGAGTGTTAGTCAAGGGGATGTATCTATGTGGCTGAAAATGAAATGGCCCCCCAAAAAACTTTCATTGGCTACAAAGGCTACACAATGCGCAACAGGCTTACCATCCTTGACTTCAACCACCAAGTATGCAAGCAGTATACCAAGATTAGCAACAGGCACTCTGTGGCATACCAGGTAGCACAGCAGAAATATGCATAGTACATGTATGTTACACACTTGTGCAATTTCTGGTACAAGTGCAGTATTGTACATGTCATTTTCAGTATCATTACAGTACATGTATTTGTAGAAATATACTATTTAGGATTGTGACACTGACCATGAAAACTAATTCTTTCTTATGACAAGTCAGGTGCAGAATTCCTGTTCATGTGCACTGTTTACAGTATGTAGTTATAACAAGGATGAAAAATGAAAGCAGACATGTATGCAATTTATGAAGAAGAATGTCCAAATGTATTGAAAACAAAAAATGTCCAACATTTTGCTTTTACATTCAACTTTAATACTTTCTTGTATAGAGAGTACAAAGTGCACAATATGGAGTATATATTACATGCATGTGTCCATTTATTCATGTCCCAACTACTTGTACAAACAGATGTAAACAATCTCCATGACAGAAAGTAAATTTTAAAAGTTAATGAAAATGTTCTCTTCATTCTGTTTTTTCTCATCAAGGAATGTGCTCCGTGGCCTTGTATCCCCAATGCCTCACTGATGAGAAGCTCTCCAGTTTGTTACATTACCTACGCAGTACAGATGACAAGATTGAGCGACGAGTGGATGTGGTTTTTCAGCAGAAGTAAAGACTTGGAGGTTGGTTTCACACACATACACAACCAGATAGTGCCCTCAGGTAGTTTAGATTGGGGCTTAGAAACTGCCATCTGATTATGGCCACCTGACAAGAGCAACAGTGTTTGCTGTTGCCAAGCCCCATATGGCTCTCATGCCACAACTGAAAAAAATCTGTATGTAGAGTGTTGGTGATGTTTGATTGCTATTATAATGTGGGAATTTTATTTGCAAATGTGATGCTATAATTTTTGACGCTGCAAAATTTGACTTTGGTCTGCTTCTTACAAATATCTAGAAAAGTTGGTTCTTCTGTTAACTCGATCAGCTGGATCAAATTCAGTAGTTCTTGTTGTCCATTATTATTAGATGATTCCCACACAAACAGTAGGCCGGATTGTCTTCACTGGTCACGTGCTGATAAGGTGTCGCCTCTACTCCCACATTCGATATGGTCACCAGGGGCTGCTCATCGGTTGAGTGCATCTTTAGTCTCCCCCAGGGAAAAGTTGGTTATGTTGGCCTGAAAACATATTCATATAATATCATGTTACCAAGCAGCATTGCAAAGCTACAATGTCTTTTATTATTAGAACAAAACTGTATAAATCGTTTGACCATCACCGAGACAAAGAAATTGTTTGTAAAAGTTATTTTGCAAATCTGTCTTGTATGGAGTTTATTGATTACACTGGCTGTGATTGATTCATTACGGTTGGTTTCATGTTGAGTAGATTATACTGGCTGATACCCGGTAGCCAAGTAAACTCATCTAGAACAGTGTTTGCAGTACATCTTCACATGTACTAACTGACCTTTGTTCTTGTCTTGCAGCTGCCTGCTGAGAGCAAGTTGGGGCACACTGCACTGCATCAGGCTGTTTGCTGTTCCAAAGTTTCTGTGTGACATTGCTGCTAACGCCCCTGCAGTTTGGTGACATGTTTGACACTGGCCAGTCTGTTGTCTCTTCACTGGTTGGACCTGTCCATGAAGGCTGTCTGTCTGCTGTGGAATCATGGCAATATTAGCATTTTGGTGGATAGCAAAATTTAGCATATGATGATAGAACTATATTGCCATATGTAACATTACATTAGGAAATCGTTGCGGTATATATATATATATATATATATATATATATATATATATATATATATATATATATATATATATATATATATATATATATATATGCCTGCATGTGTACCCGCCCCCTCCAGCCCCCCCCCCCTCTCCCTCACTTACCAAAACACAGTGACCAAGTTTGAATGACAGCATCATAAGCAAAATATACCATGCATATAATTCAATGACATCACTGAAATTGTTTCTTTATAATTAAAATGGTTGTCTCTGTTCTGTTTGTGTTTTTGCCTCATGTATTATTACAGTTATATATGGTGCAGGAAGTAAAAGTGCACATGTATGTTGTTCTGTAGAGAAGAACCCTATGAGGAAAGAACGTCGCTTAGAAATGACAGTTACAACACAATTTATTACTAGATAATATGAATAAAATTGTGTTGTAGCTGTCTTTTCTAAGCGTCTTTCTTTTTTTCGTTGAGTTCGTCTCTGCATTACACACGCTTCGCAGTCACCATTTTGATCTGGACTATGTGGTTCTGTAGGGTACATAGACTACTTGGTCTTGTTGAGGATAGACATACTCATTTCATAAAAAAAATCAGCTGTATTTTTAGGAATTATGACAATCATGGTAATTGTGTTTTATTTATGTATACACTTATTGATGTAAACCTGCCTGTCCCGGATTGGCCTCCGCAGCCACGAAAATGCCTGCAGACGACGTGGGCAAGCCCTATAGAATCTTCGTTCGTGAAGTCAAGCCAAGAGACACTTATTGATGTACTTGACGATTTTGGTAAACTCATAAGAGAAGCCTCACAATGAAAGGCATTTTTAACAGTTTCACTCAGTACAGATATAAACAAATAAACCATACGTTGAAGTGTATTTGAAAACAATGTTTTTGTCACAAAATGAAGATCAAGTGAGATATACCTCTTGCTGTTGTGAACTGATATAATTATTTCCTTGATATTTATTTTTGCGGGTTGAGTCATTTCAGTTTTCTGATAGAGAACATTGCTATATGGAGTAATCAGAAATAAATCCCACATGGTTTGCTGTCAGTGCAAACATAGATAAACTATGAATGAAATATATTGTGGTTAGAATACCAATTACATAATATATATATATATATATCTGTTTCCTAACATTTATTTCATATCTCATAACCATAGCACGAGGTGAAAGAAACCTAATGCTCCAGCCGAAGGGGTGCATGCCTGCATGATGCCAGCTTGCTTTCATCTGCTTCCTAAAGTCAATCGGGCGGGGGGGGGGGGGGGGGGGGGGGGGAAGAATTCGCACAACCCCCCAAAAATGGAAAAATTAGTAACATTTAAATTAATTTGGGTCGAGGGCATAAACAGACATAATTATATGGTCTTGTCAAAAAAATGTATACATTATTGGTATGGCGAAGGCCGGAACCATCTGCTGCGGCCCTGTATCTAATTATTTTGAAACTTGCCTCTTGTTTGCTCATGCACCCTTTAGCTTGTAGTTGGTGTATCGGTGTTTGCTGTCAGGCACCTGCATGAGGTATGCATTGGGCAGGGTGCATTGCGTGTGCATAGACAGCAGTTGGTCTGGGGAGAAAATATTATCACTGAACTCATCAAGTTTGCAGACGGTAATTATCTTTTGTGATACAAAAAAAAAAAAAAAAAACAAGATGAGAAGTAAACGACAAAGCAAAATATTACCTAGTGCTTAGATTCTTATAATGGAATCAAATTTTATGTCCGTGTAACACACACGAACAAGCACAATCACATCAATGGGTGACCGTCTTCACTCCTAGAAGCTGATTCAGCTTTTCAAAATCCCGAAAAGCTGAATTTCAGCTGTTTGGTTCAGACAGAACAGGCCTTCAGCCAGCCTGTTCCAAATGCAAAAGTCATACATTCTCATGAGCCCTGCATCCGCAGGAGCTCATGGGAATGTATATCGCTTGCTGGCCATGGATTTATGGGGCATATTTATGTCCCGTTTACATTCATTTCATATTCTCGCACTGTCACCCATGCACATCACATTGTTGCATGATGACCTGTAAATTATCTCGCAGGCTTTTGTGAAAAATAAAATCGTTTTGAGGTGGGCGTTTGCGCGTTGCTTAGCACGGGAGTGCTGTCCCTTACACACACATTATCTAGTAGCTTCCCTTCGTAAAAATGGCGACTACCATAAAGACTTGTTGTTTGCAAACGCTTTCGAGGAAACCTTGTTTTGGATAAATGCGAGGACATAAGAAATGAGAAGACCACGATATAGCATGTTCGACGTACCGTCACCATTCCCTGGGCCATTTTTGGACGCTGTGGACGTCGCTCAGTGCTTCCCAGTACCGGCCCAGAAGTGAAAGTTGGATAGTCATCTTTCGTTGTTGTTGCACGAGAATTGTGGGTGTTACCGTGTACGGACAGATGCAACTGGAAGTGACCTTTGGCAGCTGAGTGGCGTATACCTGTTTGCATGAACTGTGACAGCCGTCAAGGACGTCTGACACTCTACAGCAGCTATAGTAACGTGAATGTTCGGGGATCCCATCTGATGAGGCCCTGTCAGGGTTGCACTTCAAGTCAGGTCAGTAGGGACTTCGAAATTTTTTTTCGCTGTCCTCAACTGACTAATTGCTGAACCAGGACCTTTAAAGACACATAGGTTAAGTTGAGAAAAAACATCTTCTAACATCTGACCTCTGCCATCATAGTGGTCACTACCCCAGAGGTGAGCGTGACCGTTAAAATCCCCAATGAGAATAAAGGGAGGGGGCAGTTGATCTACTAAGTTAAAAATATCATTACTACAGACCCGCAGTGATGGTGGCAGGTAAATACTGCATATGGTTATGGTCTTCTTCAAGGTAACCCGAGCTGCGACAGCCTGGAGACAGGTGTCGATGCAAACGGGGCGACATAAAATTTGGCTACTAATGAGAAGAGCCACTCCACCCGAGCGCCTCTCCGAATCAGAGCCTTTATGAATAACATTAAAACCATTAAAGGACACAGGGTCAGAAGTCTTCAGGTAAGTCTCCTGAAGAGATATTAATGAGGGGTTATAGAACTTGACTAAAAGATGTAATTCCTCAAAGTTAGCTTGAAAACCACGACAATTCCTCTGAAGCAAAGAGTACATGATTAGCTCTTATCTGGGGGTAAGGAGTTTTTCCCCCCTTTTTCCTTTACCTTGGAAGGAGTTGAAGAAACAGAGGGGGGGGGGGGGGGGGGGCGGCTCCCGGGCCTCCTCTGGTTCTTCGGAGATGAAGGGGGTGGAGCTGCCGCAGCATCAGCAACGACAACTTCCACCCCCTCCATCCGCTCCTCCAATGCAGCATATTTGTTTTGAAGGGGGACATCAGTGTTCCCCTTCTGGGCCCGTGCGGACAGCAGTCCCATAGATTTCTTAGACTTCTGGTCTTGGGCAGCGTTCCTGCCGCTAGAGTTAGCGGCCTTAGAAGGCTGACCAGAGCCAGAAGCCTTTGGCGTTGACAAACTAGCAGGTCTGGGTGGGGGGCTGAGGCTTAGGGGCAACAGAAGGCGGCACTACCGGACCGGCAGTGTCCGCCTTCTGCGTTCCCTGGCTCCTCTTCACCACCGGAGGAGGGTTACTCTCCAGGGGCGAGAGGAGTCGAGGCTCCGCCCCCAACCAAGAAGTTGGGGTTTGACATGAAAAGTCTTTGGTTGGGCGCTTGCCTGCCACCGCTGCACTGAAAGTATACACAGAGGTGTTAGATGATGGGGCAGCCGCAGCTGCACCAGGGCCTTCAACCATTTTTTTGGCATCCAGAAAGGACAGCCCCTTCTCCACATGCACCTGCTGAATCTTGCACTCGGATATCCAATGAGGGTATTTCTTGTCCGAAGCCATATGCGCCCCTTGGCAATTCACACACAGGGGGGTGGCAGTGCAGGATTCAGCAGAGTGTCCGGGCTGAGTGCAACGGGGGCATGAAGCCTCTGCCTGGCGACATGTCTTCTGCCCATGGCCATACTTTTGGCACTTAAAGCACCGAAGGGGGAGAGGGACGCACGTTTTTACTTTCAAAGAGTAGTAACCTCCCCAGATGGTAGTAGGAGGGGTGGGGGTGCCAAACGTCAGGATGATGGTAGGGAGACGCCTGACGTAAGTCACCCCCTAAGACTTAAGGTTCCGTACAAGTTCATCTGACAGTTCTGCCAAAGCTTGATCTTTGATTACGCCTCTTGACAAATTCATAGTTTTGTGGGGTGTGACCTCCTCTTGAGTGTCTCCGATGGAAGAGAGCCTCAGTAGACCGCTGGAGTGTGCCCGGGTACGGCACTCCACCAGCAAGTCACCAGACCTGAGGCGCTGGGCGTCAGGCCTGCCAACGCTGCTCCTGAGGGTCTCCCCCACCAGAAAAGGATGCAGCTTGGTAACAGGTTTCTCCTTCACCTTGCTATGGACAATGAGGAAGCGAGGCGATACGGTCGACGCCTGAGGCGTCGCCTCCTCACAGTCCGAGTCACTGTCATGTTCAATGTTGGTGGCTATGTGCCGCTTCTGTGCAAGTTTTTTTTTCCCCATATTATAATAGTAGAGATATTCATCCCCCGGGGGTCCCCGCCCGCCACCGAGCCCAACAAGGGAAAGTGCAAATGTCGGCGGGTCTCCAGCCGACACACAATGGAGACTGCCCGAAAGATATACTCAAGGGGGTAAGCCCGATTGAACCGTTTGAGCCACCGCCTTCTATCACACCGTTGAATGCAGGGGAATACTGGCGTAAAGCACCTAATCAGCAGCAGAGGCTATAGCATGGTGCTCCGTATAGCAACTTCGCGGACAAATGAATGGAGCAGTATTTTTGGACGGTTCAAAAGCGTTTGACCTAGTTAATCATGATAAACTGATTAAAAAACTTGCTGTTTATCAGTTAAGCGTTGCCACCCTTGCGTATTTTACATCATATATGCACGGGCGTACACAACACGTGTATGTAAATAGAACAAACTCAGTAGAATGGATGATACAGCACGGAGTACCAAAAGGGTCAACTCTTGGCCCATTATTGTTCTCTATTTTTATTAATGATCTTCCTTTACATATATCTGACCACAATGCCACTCGCAGACTCTTTGCTGACGATGGAACACGACGTTTCATCATCAAATGTAACCAGTATGACTCAGTCACTACAGAATAGCTTGAACGATGTATCTGAATGGTGTTTAAACAATTCCATGATACCGAATCCTGATAAAACTAAATGTATGTTAGTTACAACCAGGCAGAAACATCAGCTTAATCCACCTCCCCTTATGCTCTCGTTTAATGGCCAGCCTGTTGAGCAAGACAGAGAACAGCGCGTGCTTGGTATCATAATAAACGACAAGTTGTGCTGGCAGAGTCATATAACTGAACTATGTAAAACAGTAGCTAACAAGAAAGGTAAAGCCCTTATGGCTCACGTGTATCGACCGATCCCCTATTTCCTGAGCTCTTGTGATCCTTGACCTTTCCCAAGGGGTCATCCAAATTAGTATGCACATATGTCTTAACCATCAGGTATCTCTGTAGCAAGTTTGGGTTTGAAGTTGTGAGTAGTATTTGAGAAAAATCTTTTTTTTTTTGGTAAAAATATGGTCATTTGGACCTATTTCTTGAGCTCCTGTGACCCTTGACCTTTCAGTGGGATCAACCAAATTAGTGTGCGTATAAAGGTCTTACCATCAGGTATCTTTGTACCAAGTCTGGGTTTGAAGTTGTGAAAAGTATTTGAGAAAAAATAAACTATGTCCCAAAATAGCTATTTTTGATACCTTTGTGAGAGTTCACTCAAATTGACATGTTTAGAAAGGTCTTGCCACAAAGTATCCTTGGGCCAAGTTTGAAGACTGTAGCTTGAATAGTCTCCGACAAAATGCCAACATTAAAGTTTACCACGGACGACGGACGACGGCGGACGGACGACGCACGACGGACGGACGACCACTGGCCCAGAACATAGACTCACTTTTCATTCGCACGTGAATCAAAAATTTATTTCTGTTATCAAGATTGTCATATTTCACTGATGAGCCAACAAGGAAGCTCTTCTGCTGTGCCCATATACAGTCACATTTAGATTACGCCTCCTCTGGGACGGCAGTAGTGACGCCAACTTTAAAAGGCTGAACTCGCTCCATAGAAGGGCCATAAAAATAATTGTTCACAGATCTACAGAAGTGATAAGTACTGATGACAGATTCAAGCTGCTAGATATCCTGCCACTTGAGCAGCAATTTAGTTACAACATACTGATACTCGTGTACAAAATTACACGCTCGGAAACGCCAATGTATTTCACTAATCAATTTCATTTCGCTCATAAGTCTAGTAGAGCACCCATGCCAGGAAACAATCTGGTAGTGTCCATGTAAAGCCTAGATATTTATACGACATCTTTGTCTTATTCAGGGGCTAAGTTTTGGAACACGATTCCCGCATATATTAGAGCAGCCTCTTCAGTCAAAACGTTCAGGACACAACTGCTGAAATATCTTAAAAGTAGATAAAATACTAAGAAAAGAAGTACCCAACGGAGAAAGAAACACGCTTAGAAAAGACGGATACAACACAATTTATTAATATTTCGGGTAAATACCCTTTGTCAAAATAGACAAACAAACAGAGAAATTAGCCGCTACTTATCTTCATTCACAGAAGGAGTGTGGCAATAAATAAAATACTGTTTCAGCTACATGTTACATATGATGCGCAGCAGAAACGTACGACCCTCAGCGTTTTATATGTAATTTGAAGATTGCTTTTCATTCTGTAATGAGTGCACCTTGGTTCACTAGGCTTTTTTTTCTCTCCCCTCCCCGAATTTCATATTAATATATATGCCATTCTGTGTTGAGGTGCAGGTGAGCTTACGTGTGTCATGCCTGGCGCGTACACATTTGTATACGGGTCTGCGGGTCGAACCCTCGCGTTCGTATGTGTGTCGCTTTTTGCTTTTGATTAGAATTATTACTTCATTTTCATTCATGTACATATTAACTTTACGCCGATGTGTGTGTGTGTGTGTGTGTGTGTGTGTGTGTGTGTGTGTGTGTGTGTGTGTGTGTGTGTGTGTGTGTGGATGTGTATGTGTGTGTGTGTGTGTGTGATGGTGTGTGTGTGTGTGTATGTGTGTGTGTGTGTGTGTGTGTGTGTGTGTGTGTGTGTGTGTGCGTACGTACGTACGTGCGTGCGTGTGTGTGTGCCGTGTGTGTGCGTGTTCATTCCTGTAATATTATCTTTACTCCGGTGTGTGTGTGTGTGTGTGTGTGTGTGTGTGTGTGTGTGTGTGCGTGTGTGTGCGTGCACAAAACCTCTAAAATGGGTGACTTTCTTTACCATCCTTAAGGAAAATGGGTGTGTGTAAAATTCTGGGTGACCAACTACTTTGGTATTTCTGGAAAAGCTCTCACCTGGTTTCACTCTTATCTGTCTTCCCGTCAGATCAACGTCTCTGTCAAGAACGTTCTTTCTGAAGCTGCTGCGCTAGAGTTTGGGGTCCCCCAGGGCTCTGTCCTGGGCCTCATTCTATTTACGCTGTACACTCAGCCTCTGTCTCAGGTTATCGCATCGCATTCAACCGATCATCACATGTATGCGGACGATACACAACTTCGGAAATCTGCACCTCCAAACAGCTCCAGTCAGGCTACTTCAGATGTTCAGAACTATATCTCAGATGTTAAGTCCTGGATGTGTGAAAATAAACTTCAGTTAAAGGAGGGCAAGACAGAAGCTCTTCTTGTCGGTGCCTGTCGACTGCTGCCCAATTCTCCGGACTCTATGCGCATTTGTGACGCACATATTCCATTTTCTGATTCAGTTCGAAATCTTGGCGTTTTTCTTGATAAAGATCTTTAAAAAAAATGGAGCATGTAAATCATATCTGCAAACTTTCTTTTCTGGAATTAAGACGCATCAGTTCTATCCGTCATTACCTCACTACTGAAGTTACCACCAAACTGGTCGTCTCTTTAGTCTTGTCCCGGCATTGATTACTGCAATGCCCTCTTAGCTGGCCTCCCTCAGTTTCTCATTCAGAAATTGCAGCGAGTTCAGAATTGTGCTGCACGTCTCATTGTCCGCGCCTCACAGCATCAGTCCATCACTCCTATTCTGAGACAACTTCATTGGCTGCGAGTCAAACAACGAGTCTCGTACAAAATCGCCTGTCTGTGCTACAAAGCTATTAACTATTCTACCCCTACCTATCTCGCTGACCTTCTTCAACTATACACTCCCTCCCGCTCCCTCCGGTTCAAGTAGTGACACGCGCCTTCTCAGAGTCCCGCTCTTCAAATACAAAACCAGAGGTGACCATTGTTTTGCGCACGTTGGACCTGTTGTCTGGAACAATCTACCTATAGACAGACATTCTTCCTCATTCACTGCCTTTAAAACTGCCCTAAAGACCCACCTGTTCGATACCTCAATGTAGCTCAGTTCTTTGTTATTATGTACTTGTGTGTGTGTGTGTGTGTGTGTGTGTGTGTGTGTGTGTGTGTGTGTGTGTGTGTGTGTGTGTGTGTGCGTGTGTGTGTGTGCGTGGGTATTGCAGAATCCATTGTTTCTCTGGTTTTATGACCCCCTCCACTCCCACTCTTTATGTGTAAAGCGCTTAGAGTTTATTTAAGGATAAGCGCTATATAAGTAGCCATTATTATTATTATTATTATTAAGTCAGGCACCCATTTTTTCTGAGGGTTGTTTCTGCATTATCTTTCATTCAAAAGTCAGAAAAAAATATCAAAAAAGATGTCCCATTTCCGCAGGTTTACCTCATGTTGTGTCTTTGCAACGCACTGGGCCTGTGTGTTACCACAGAAGCGAGCGTCTCTATGGATCAACTTGATACCTGATTGGTCGGCTGCGCAGTGACATGAACTGAGTTGTTTCCCCTTCCTATTGTCTTTCATCCCGCCAACCATTGTTCCATTTGCAGACGTACAATTTTATGCAATATTTCTTAGTTAAGAGCACGCCCAAGTGTACTTCTTCAGAGAAGTTATTTAACCGAGATGCTCCCAAACCGATACAATTGCACAGTAGCCTATATGGACCCGTTTGGCCGAGAAAACTGAGACGTCTGCTACGGCCGGCGTCTGCTGCTCAGTCAGTCTTGTAGTAAAAGATAATAGAACCCCACGATTTTAACAAAAGATTTTTCTTCAATGAAAGGAATTCGTTCAATAACACTATTACAAGGTCAATCTGTCACGCGATTGTGTTGCTTTTTTTCTGACATGTGTGATTGTGATCGAAAAGTAACTAGACACATGCATGCACTATATATTTAAACAAAATGGCGCCAGATTTCAGTGTGTATTTCAATCCTCGTATGCAAAAACTGCCTCGCGATTCGAAGAACAGACTTCCACGAACAGGTTTTTCGGATTGTGCAACTGAAGTGTCGCTTTTTACTGTATTACCAGTTATTGTTCGTAGGGGGCAGGGGGTAGTGCAGTAATGATGTATATATCTGATACAAAATGTCAACGGTTTACATGGTTGCATTTGACATGTTTGCAGCACTATTTTGGCCACACTCAGCACTTTCTGCACACATCCAGCGCCAGATGGCAGCAGGATGTCCAAACCCATCGGGATCTATGAAAGTGAACAGGCATGCCCCTTCCTGGCACATGACCAAGGCCCGTGGCAAAATTAGTCAGCTGCAGCAGGATAGCCCACCCTCTGCCGGAGAGGGTGCGTCTGGTAGGAAGGTGCATAGACGGCAGCGGAATGTCCCCAATTACAAACTGGTAAGTGATTCTATGATCATCTTCATTTTATTGGCTCGCGTGCAAAGCAAAAGTGAGTTTATGTTCAGGGCCACTGGTCGTCCGTCCGACGTCCATGGTAAACTTTAAACGGTGGCATTTTCTCGGAGACTATTCAAGCCACATTCTTCAAGCTTGGCCCAAGGATACTTTGTGGCAAGATCTTTGTAAACATACCAATTTGAGTGAACTCTCTCAAAGGGTCCCGCGGGGTTGACAGATGTGTGAAAACTGCTTACATTTTCAGAAAACATGGATTTTGCTGCTGCAGAAGCCAGCCCTCGTCACCGAGGTCACACATATGTAAATCGGTCATACACGGGATTACTGATTGATTGATTGATTGTACATTGCTTAACGTCCCGACAGCAACAAGGCTTTCTCAGGACGTGCCTGCACTGCTTGTAAAAAAATAAAACTAAACAGAATATTGAATGTATGTCGCCAGCGGGTCCAATACGTTAAATAAACCTATGACATGGGGCCTAAATAAAGCTAAGACCATTTAGCAACACACATCCAATATCAAGAGCTACAGGCAGCGCAGACCGTAGGGAGAGTTTTAAAAAGGCAAATACAGGTGAATGGGCCAAGGGTAGACAGAAACATGCCCCAGAATAGAGGAGAAAACCCACCCTGTGGGGCTGACCAGGGTGACCCTGGGAACTGAAAAGTAGTTAACCCCACCCAAGTCCCCCAGGGCAGACCGGGTGGGGGACGGGATTACTCTTTTTATTCTTGTGCAAGGCCCCTTAAACCAAAATTGGGCTGTTTCTGTCCTAAAGCAGCTTTTTCTTTCTTTCTTTTTCCAGTTGGCAAATGGAGCCTGGGATGGACCTGAGACTGAGAGTGCAAGCGCATCGCAATACAAGGACAGTGATGACGAGGAGTTTGTTCCTGGCTCGAGATCACAGGATTCAGTCGCCATCAATCTCTGGGATCTCTGACACGGACAGTATTATTGAATATGTTGAATATGTTAGATTTCAAAGTAGCAGGTTCAGGGTGGGCAGGTGTCAGTGAAGCAAGTACCAGCAAGGTGCAGTGTGCGTTAGGGGGTGAATTAGGGGGTGGCAATGACAATGTGGATAGGCAGAAGGAACACGATGTTGGGGGTGGGGAAAGAGCGCTTACCGAAGAAGCAGGTGTGCACGTGTCGCAGAGAGGGATTGGAAAGTACAAATGGGACAAGAAACATGCATGCAAATTACAAGATGTCCATGCAGATGAGGCAGACGTTGCTAAAATTTTGGTGATGAAAAAAGGGACAAAGCAAAGACGTCAAGCATGGATCAGACCACAAGATGAGGGTGATTACATGCATAACGTTGCCGTTCTTGAAAAGAAATCAGGATGTTTGATTCCTAAGTATCGCACCAAAACTAGTAAGGTAGATGACCTTCTCTCCTGTAGCCATTGCAAAGGGTTCTATCAAAAAAAGCTGATCTCTGTACTCTTAAAACGTTGCTGTCAGAAACCAGGAGGGTTTCAGTTCGCTAAGAGAGGTGAGGCGGCACGACGGGGATGCTAATGCTTCCAATACCCTTAGACGTTGACTTTTCCTACTATCATAAAGTTTTTGGCCAGACAGAGAGATGATGAGATAAGCCGTCTCATCACAACTGACCCCTTGCTTCTTGAGTATGGAAAGAGATTATTTGACCGCAGGGACATTGAAGAACACACGGCTGGAAAAATCAGCTCTAGGATGCGGGAGTTAGGGAGACTATTAAAGATTCTGAGAGTGAGGTCAGTTTAGTTTAGTTATTTGGGTTTAACGCCGAGCAGGCGACTAAGGCCATCTCATGGCGGGATGGGTAAAAATCTGGTCAGCCAGACTAAAAGCAAGGTCTTAAGACAAGTTGTAAATATATCTTTAAAATGTCGCACATGTCTTTAAAAGAAACGTCTACAGACTCTCAAAAAGGTCAAATAAAAAAAAATCACATAATCTATGAATGCTCAGATCTTGTTAAAAATATTGCATTCTCTCAATAAATTGAAGATTTTGTCCGGGGGAACATCCCGGAACAAAACCTTCAAGGAGTCTGCTGTGAAGTGTTTATATTTCGTATCAATTAGATCAGCACAATACAGCAAAAGGTGTCGAAAAGAAAACTGCGCATTACAGGCAAAACAACATGGACGCTCATCCTGTTTAAGTAAGAGTGCGTAACATACGTGTGCCCGATGTGGAGCCGAAAAAGGACAGTCTCCTCACGGCGGCTGCCACAGCGGAAAGGTAGACTGTCGGACACCGTAGGAAGAGTTTCATTTCCGCCTTTTTCCTCCCTCTTTGTCCCGCTCGGACTGCCACTCACGGGCTATGTACGCACTAATCACAGGTTTAAAATCACTATAAACAGTTTGTGCGTCAGGGACAGGGTCACTGCGGGCACTGTTGGCAGCAGAATCTGCTATTCTGTTGAATTCGATGCCCACATGGCCCGGAACCCAAATAAAAATGATGTCATAATATTCCTTTATCAAGTCTGCGTAGAGCTCTCTAATCTGTACCAGCAGTGGGTGGTCTGTTCCTGCGCCCTAAAGGGCCTGCAGAGCAGAAAGAGAGTCGGACAGAATCAGGAAGTACCTTTCCCGAGACTGATAGGTATGCTTGAGTGCCAGCAGAATTGCCTGCAGTTCTGCACTAAATACAGAGAAATGCTCAGGGAGGCGGAGCTTAAATGGGCGTCTAGGATGGCGAGAGGACACTGCAGCCGCAGCCACTCTCCATCCTCAGACTTGGACAATCCGTATAAAGACGACAATAGCCAGGAAAAATTGAAAGGAGTTCATTGAGGCTCTGTTGGTACATGACTGGTGGAGTACAATCCTTCTTGTGGGCGGTCAAGTCCAGCAAGATGTCAGGAACTGGTAGTAGCCAGGGTGGAGTGACGTGTTGCAGAGATTCCGAAACTTTGTCCAGGTCCACTCCGGCCGCCTGCAGATGAGGTTGGACACGGAAGGAAAGTGGACGGACAGCTCCCGGATGGGCATCGTAAATCTCTGCAAACGACGGATTAAAAACACAATCATAGGCAGGATTGTCTGGATGGGCCTTCAGCTTCAGAACGTAGCTGAGAATGAGGCGGATGCGGCAGAGCCTGAGAGAAGGCTCCCCTGCGTCAGCATACACACTAGGAACTGGAGATGTCCTGAAGGCCCCAGACATATGCGCAGACCTTTATGGTGAATTGTGTTCAGATGCTGTAGAACAGACTTGGAAGCCGAGCCATATACCACAGAGCCACAGAATCCAATTTGGACTGAAGCAGTGCCCGGTACAGTTGAAGTAAGACTGTGGTCTGCACCGCAGTCAGTACAACCGACGACACGAAGAATGTCGAGGGCCTTCCGACAAGAGGTTCTAAGGTAGTTAACATGGTTGCAGAAGGTCAATCTTTTGTCAAAGATGACCCACAAAAACTTTACCTCCTCGGCCACCTTAATTGGCACTCCAGAAATACTCAGGCTAGGTTCTGGAAAAAATTTCGTCTGGTTAGTAAAATGCACACAGACTGTCTTGGAGGGCGAGAACCTGAGAGACACCCACCCCTGGATGCGATCAATGCACAGCTGCAAGTGCCTCTCAAGGGACGCAAGTCATTGACCTCGTGCACACAAAGCAAGGTCGTCCACAAACAAAGAAGATTCAGAATCATCCTTGACAGCCTTTACAATGTTATTTATTTTAATGCTAAACAAAACAGGAGATAGAATGCTGCCCTGCGGGACACCCATCTCCTGTTCAAAGGAGTCGGAGAGGGTGGAGCCCGCACGAACATGGAACGACCTGTTAGACAAAAAAATTGTGAATAAAAACAAGCAGGTGCCCTTTAAAACCCATGTCCGACAAATCATACATTATACCATACTTCCAGGTAGTGTCATATGCCTTTTCAAGATCACAAAAAAATTGCATAGACATGCTGCTTGTTGACAAAAGCATCTCGGATAAAAGACTCAAAGCGGACTAGATGGTCAGTTGTACTACGGAAACGCTGGAAACCGCACTGGAGGTCTGTAATGAGGCCCTGTGACTCAAGATGTCACACCAGTCGGGCGTTGACCAAGCGTTCCATAGTTTTACATAAACATGATGTCAAAGCTATTGGCCGGTAGGATCCTTATCTGGCTTGGGGATTGGCACAACTACAGCCTGGCGCCAAGATGGCGGAAAATAACCGGTTATCCAGATATGGTTAAAGGCCTTGAGAAGTACAAGGAGTGAATCCTCAGGAAGATGTGTTAGGAGCTGATAGTGGATGGTAACTAATCCAGCAAATGTGTTAGGAGCTGATAGTGGATGGTAACTAATCCAGCAGCAGAGTCAGTACATTTCTGCATGGCTTGCTGCAATTCTGAAAACGTAAAAGGGGCATTATAGTCTTCCGAGTTATCCGATATAAAATCACAAGTACAAGATTCTCGCTTCTCCTTCTCTCTCTGGAATAAAGGTGAATAATGCTCTGTTAAAGAACTATGGGCAATGGTGGAGGCAAGCAAATTGGCCACAGCCTTTTTATCCGTGACCAAACTGGCACCATCTCTAAGATGGCCGACAGAAGCCGAGCCAGCCCTGCCCCTAATTCTTCGAACAACCTTCCAGACTTTTTTGGGATGGAGTCCTAGAAGATAAAGAGGAGACGAAGCGTCTCCAGGAAGCACGGCGTTTGCGTTTAAAAATGTAAGGGGCTTTCGCCCGGTGTCTTTTAAATGTTAAAATATTCGCTTGCGACGGATTACGAAAAGCACGTCGCTGAGCAGATTTGCGGATTGTTTGGGCCTTTCAGCACAGCATTGAACCATGGTACTCTCGACTTCCGAGGGAGTGATGTGGAAGTTCTAGGGATGGTTTCATCTGCTACGTCCAACAAAATAGAAGTAAAACAAGAAATAGGTTCTTCAGCTGACATGACCACCTCCTCTGTAAGACGAGACTGACAGAGGGAGGCGAACAGAGGCCAGTTAGCTTTCTTGAGATTCCAGCGCCCCAGCGGCGAATCCTCCTCACAGCTGACTGATGACAGGACTACTGGGAAGTGGTCACTACCACACAGGTCGTCGTGAACCTTCCAGTTAAAGTCCAGCATGAGAGAAGGATCACACACAGTGAGGTCTAGAACAGAACCAGATCCTGAACCTGAGTTAGAGTATGTAGGTGAACCATCGTTAAAGACATATAGGTTAAGGTGAGAAAAAACATCTTCTAACATCTGACCTCTGCCATCATAGTGGTCACTACCCCGAAGGTGAGCGTGACCGTTAAAATCCCCCATGAGAATAAAGGGAGGAGGCAGTCGATCTAATAAGTTAAAAATATCATTACTACAGACCCGCAGTGATGGTGGCAGGTAAATACTGCATATGATTACGGTCTTCTTCAAGGTACCCGAGCTGCGACAGCCTGAAGACAGGTGTCGATCCTAACGGGGCGACATAAAATTTGGCTACTAATGAGAAGAGCCACTCCACCCGAGCGCCTCTCCGAATCAGAGCCTTTATGTATAACGTTAAGACCATTAAAGGACACAGGGTCAGAAGTCTTCAGGTAAGTCTCCTGAAGAGATAGTACTGAGGGGTTATAGCACTTGACTAAAAGACGTAATTCCTCAAAGTTAGCTTGAAAACCACGACAGTTCCACTGAAGGAGAGAGTGCATGATTATGTCTTATCTGGGGGTAAGGAGTTTTTTTCCCCTTTTTTCTTTGCCTTGGAAGGAGTTGAAGAAACAGAGGGGGGCCGGCTCCCGGGCCCCCACTGTTTCTTCGGAGATGAAGGGGGTGGAGCTGCCGCAGCATCAGCAACGACAACTTCCACCCCCTCCAACCGCTCCTTTAATGCAGCATATTTGTTTTGTTCTTCTTCTGGGCCTGTGCGCACAGCGGTCCCACAGATTTCTTAGACCTCTCGTCCTGGGCAGCGTTCCTGCCGCTAGAGTTAGCGGCCTTAGAAGGCTGACCAGAGCCAGAAGCCTTTGGGGTTGACTGACTAACAGGTTTGGGTGGGGGCTGAGGCTTAGGGGCAACAGAAGGCGGCACTACCGGACCGGCAGTGTCCGCCTTCTGCGTTCCCTGGCTCCTCTTCACCACCGGAGGAGGGTTACTCTCCAGGGGCGAAATGAGCCGAGGCTCCGCCCCCAACCAAGAAGTGGGGTTTGACATGAAAAGTCTTTAGTGGGGCGCTTGCCTGCCACCGCTGCACTGAAAGTATACACAGAGGTGTTAGAGGTTGGGGCAGCCGCAGCTGCACCAGGGCCTTCAACCAGTTTTTTGGCATCCGGAAAGGACAGCCCCTTTTCCACACGCACCTGCTGAATTTTGCACTTGGATATCCAACGAGGGCATTTCTTATCCGAAGCCATATGCGCCCCGTGGCAATTCACACACGGAGGGGTGGCTGTGCAGGACTCAGCAGGGTGTCCGGGCTTAGTGCAACGGGCGCATAAAGCCTCTGCCTGGCGGCATGTCTTCTGCCCATGGCCATACTTTTGGCACTTAAAGCACCGGAAGGGGAGAGGGACGTACTTTTTCACTCTCAGGGAGTAGTAACCTCCCCAGATGGTAGTAGGAGGGGTGGGGGTGCCAAACGTCAAAATGATGGTAGGGAGACGGATCTCCCCACCAACTCGCTTGGAAGCGAAGCGCCTGACGTAAGTCACCCCCTGAGACTTAAGGTTCCGAAAAAGTTCATCTTCTGACAGGTCTGCCAAAGCTTGATATTTGAATACGCCTCTTGACGAATTCATAGTTTTGTGGGGTGTGACTTCCACATGAGAGTCTCCGATGGAAGAAAGCCCCAGTAGCCCGCTGGAGTGTGCCCGGGTACGGCACTCCACGAGCAAGTCACCAGACCTGAGGCGCTGGGCATCAGGCCTGCCAACACGGCTCCTGAGGGTCTCCCCCACCAGAAAAGTATGCAGCTTGGATACAGGTTTCTCCTTCACCTTGCTATAGACAATGAGGAAGCGAGGCCATACGGCCGACGCCTGAGGCGTTGGTTCCACACAGTCCGAATCACTGTCATGTTCAATGTCGGTGGCTATGTGCCGTTTCTGTGCCAGGTTTTTTTTTTCCATATTATATTAGTAGAGATATTCATCCCCCGGGCGGTCAACGCCCGCCACCGAGCCCAACAAGGGAAAGTGCAACTGTCGGCGGGTCTCCAGCCGACGCACAATGGAGACTGCCCGAAAGATATACTCAGGGGTGTAAGCCCGATTGAACCGTTTGAGCCAACGCCTTCTATCACACCGTTGAACGCAGGGGAATACTGGCGTAAAGCACCTAAAGCAGAGGCTATAGCATGGTGCTCCGTATTGAATAGCAACCCGCATGTCAACAGTGGGATAGGGCTCAACGTGACAAGAGCCGATTGACTAGGCCGGTATGACTAGCCTCCCGTTTAGGCAGAATTCAAGGCCAAAGTGGAGTGCTTCAGCCACCAGGATCCTCTTCTCCCCCGACACGGGTCTCCAAGCACGGCAAACACTTGGGATCCAAAGGTCCAAAAGCTTACGGGTATTATTAAGGACCAATCCAGCATGGTACGACCTGGGTTAATTAAATAATGTCAGTGTTCTGTTTTGTCATTGGTCTCAAACAGTTGGTCACTAAAGCAACAAGAGTAACTGCCAATTCCTCAACATTGATCGACCATATTTACACAAACAACAAGACTAGAGTACTAGGGGTGCAGGTGCCCGAGGTTGCTATTAGTGACCATTACCCCGTCTGTTGTAACTGGGCTTTGAAAGGTGACCGACGCCCCAAAAATTACCAACACATCACTATTAAATTCAGATCTTATAAACACTTTAACAAAGATGTTTTCCTATCGGATCTCTGTCAAGTATGTTTCAGTCACGTTTATAATTACATGGATCCCAATACTGCGCTTGCAAAATGGTATGAGCTTTTTCTAAGTGTACTGGATAAACATGCACTATACCGAGAAAAACGTGTAAAAAGTGCACAGCCTCCCTTGTGGTTAAATAAAGATATCAAGGATGCTATGTCACTTCGTAATGAACTTAAAAAGCACAAGGAATTTGATGCCTATCGTAAACAGCGAAATAAGGTAAAGGATCTTGTCCGTGAAGCCCAAAAGTGTCACTTTAAACGATCATTTATGAGAAAAGGGACACAGTTACAGTGTAGCGCGCCCTGAACACATTTACAAATTCTAAACAAAAGTCGGCATGCCCCAGTGTCTCAGCGGATACATTTAATACACATTTCCTAACTGCTGCTGATGTCCTATTACAAAGTTGTCCAACATGTCAAAGATATCAAATGTACTTGATAAATTATGTGCCGAAAGGCTCAAATGAAGTATTTTCAACATTCCTATTATAACGGTTTATGACGTTGGTAAAACTATATCTCAGCTAAAAAAAATAAGAGATCAACTGGTCATGACGGCATTAGTACTGCAATACTAAAACTAGCTCTCCCATACGTCGTTGATTCTCTGACGTACATTTACAATCTTTGTATTCGACAGGGAACATTTCCGTCCAGCCTAAAGAAAGCAAAAGTCATTCCTTTGCCCAAAACTAAAGATCTTTCTGAGCCAGATAACTTTAGGCCCATTTCCTTACTTTCGACTTTGTCGAAACCAATAGAAAAACATATTCACCATCATTTACAGCAATTCCTGGAAAATCAAGTTTTACATCCTTTGCAATCAGGCTTTCGACAACGCCATTCTTGTCATACAGCATTGATTCATCTAATTGATAGATGGCTCGATGCAATGAACAGACTGCAAACGACAGGGACAGTATTCTTAGATTTTAG